>PNEQ01050241.1:0-35099 GCA_003012365.1 Medauroidea extradentata
TATATATATATATATATATATATATATATATATATTGTAGTAATTTCCTAACCTAACAAAACCAATTTTTCATTCAGAAGAAAATTATTTTTAACTAATCAAAACTAAAATGGCACAGGGAATGGGAAAAAGAGTGACAGAAACATGCGCAGAACGGTACGTCCTGTAGTATGTACGAGACATTATTTAGACTTGCGCTAATTTTAACCGATTCCAGACCGAGTGAGGGGGTGAAACAGTAAACACTTTCGACTTGCATTCGAGAAGACGCGGGTTGGAATCACTGCTCCGGCCATCCTAATGGGTTTTTCATGGTTTCTCGAAATCGTTCCGGGAAAATTCGGGAATAGTTCCTGAACGTTGAACACGGGTGACTCCTCTCCCAGTTTCTGTCATTGCTAGAGTCACGATTTTATAGCGAAAAGATTTTTGCAACATTTTATTTATATGCTTCATGTGCACATCTTAAACTCTGCTACATCGTCTGCGATTGGATGATTTTAATCTCACTTGCCTTGGCGAAATTTCAAACGTACCAAGTCACAATAATCTTATTCTGATTGTAGTAGTCATATGAGAGACGTGTCTGAGCAAAGACACGCTGCTAATAACCATGAAGCGCAGCAGCCGATGTGCACGTGAGACACTGAAACAAAGTGGAGCAAAAATATTTTTGCGACAAAATCGTGGCACTAGTCATTGCGTCAGGTTGTCAGTAAATCGTCTCTGAATACCTGGCTGTAGACGAGACTTCAAATATAACACTTCAAATATAACACTTCAAATATAAATAATTAGGGACCCCTGATTTTCGCGAAAAGAATTTTACAACAATTTGTTTCAGTGGCTTACGTTAACGTCCGCAGTTCTGCTTCATGGTCAGTAATTGGATGCTTTAACTTTCACAGACGCCCGGTGTTGGAGTTACCTTGTTTTGATTGGTGGTGCCAAATGAAAGACGTCTCTGCACAACAACACGCTGCCAATTGCCTTGAATCAGAGCTGCAGGTGTGCACACAAGTCACTGAAACAAGCTCGTGCTAAATTCTTTTTTACAAAATCTGGGGTCCCTACACATAATTCTCTGATTCCAGTAAACAAAGATCCATAGAAGTGGGCCCGCATTTACTTTTGCAAAAGGGATTCTTTTTTTAATTGGATCTTCGGCCCTTCCCTTCCATACGACAGTTTAACCTTCAAAAGGCCGTAGAAAGTAGTCTAGTACTCATTTATTTCCCTCCTTCCTCCCCCTCCTTCCCTAGCCAAAATTAATTAAAGCAAAAAAAAAGTCACAAGCTGAAAAAAAATTGTCACTAGGGTTCATCACCGCAGCCCTTTGTGACGAGAGCCAGCCGTTTCACGCATGACATCAACGAAACCCGCTTGGACAATCACAGGGTTATATAGTCTGTCTCGAGTAAGGGTTCTAGATTTCGCCACTTATGCTGGGAAGTTCGGTTTACATCTACTGTTTCCAGGGACACAAAATTTTCCCCCTTCTGCCACGAGTGATTTTTGTACACACACATACACCCGCAGCTGACTAGCAAACCGTCCAGAACATCAGAACCGAATAATTGTGTGTTTTCACACTGAAAGGGAGTTCTGGTTGGAACCTCAGGAGGAACGATCCGCGGTGGCCGAGTGATCAGACAATTCGCCTCCCACCAAGGCTATCCAGATTTGATTCCCAGCGGAGTCGGTCCTCGGATCTTCGCATCTGGGAGTCGTGCCGGACGATGCCGTTGGTCGGCGGGTTTTCTCGGGGATCTCCCGTTTCCCTCTCCCTTTCATTCCGGTGTTGATCCACACTCACATCATGGCACGTCCTCGCCTGCGATAAAGACCTCGATGTTAAGCGCTGACCAAAATCAATCACACACTCAGGAGGAACATCTGAGGATCGACTAGGCGAGGGTGAAATTGCAGGGGTTCGCCATCGTCTTCTGTAGTAGGGGGATGAGGAAATCATGCAACACCCAGTTCTGAACCTGGGGAGGTAACGGGAATCGAACCCAGCACCCTCGGCCCACTGGCCAAGATCTCTAACAATTGAGCCAAGTGGTCAGACCAGAATGGAATATAAATTTTTCCAATGAAAAGTTTGCTCTACTGTAAACTTCCTTCAGGACTGCTTTAACTTGAGTACGAGGTTTGGTAATGTCAACCGTATATATGTTCGTATATGGCGAACCAACCGTGTATAACGTTGAATCATCCAAATACATTGTTTCCTGGCTGATTTTGTTACCTCGACAGGAGGGTTTACTCCTGTTAAACCAAGTAAAACAATTTTTTACGTGTTTCACATATTTTTCAGGCAACAAAAATTTTGTTTGGGGAAATACGCATTTGTTCCGCCATATACAAACTCATGTTTAGAGACGGGAAAAATTCGTGGGTTCACTGACCTGGAGGCTTGTCTCCAAGAATAACTAGGTATTCAAGCAAACAACAAGTGTTTGTTAGCTACTCGCTGACACAGTGAAATGGGGCACGTTCGTTGTGGTGTATTTTTATTATTGGCTCAGCGACTTCCAGGGGACGTCAAATAAGTCAAGGGCCAATTGCGACAGTGACACAATATTATCGTTGCTGGAATTATAGCTAGAGACACTGGAACATCGCGAAAATGTTTAAGATAGTCTCCAATAAACTGTAGTATATTAACCGTGACACGTGTGAACAGTTTTGGGACAAATCACACACGCTGCGTGCTCAAGCTGTGCCGTTATAACTGGGTTTTTTGAAGAGAGAAACAATGCTTCAAATAAACCATAGCCAATATAGTTACAAAACATTAAGTGTTATATACAGTATGGTGGAGCCTAGCAAATAGTCAACTATTCCCGCGATTTTCCAGTCCCTCTAAATATAGCTTGTGTGTGTAAAAGAAAAAGCGAATTTTTCAGGTACCTGTACGTAGGGAAAAGAACAATTCGCTAGTTGAATGACCAACGTGTTAGAATCCACTATCCTATGCGTACTCAAGCCCCGTATATTCGTTCATTGTCTGTTGTTCCACTGAGTAGCAGCTGATGGACAAATGGCTGGGGCTTGTTTAAAATAGCACAACTGATTCTAACATGTATGACGTTGAACTCGCGAAATATTCCTTTCCCTATCCATATGTATTGTTAACTGCAGCAAATCTTTTTATCTGCGTAGTAGACAGACTATACCAGAGTTCCCGTGATGATGCTTCCTTCCACGAGTTCCAGACGAAACCTCCATGGCGTGTTATATGAAACTAATGACACGCCCTTTGTGATTCTCTATTCCGTTTTCAAGGGCGCCGACGATAACACCGGGGAGGTGAGAGAATGTCTGCCAACTTCTCGCTACAAGCAAGCATTTCCAAGGAACCGGAATCCGACTCCGTGTAATGTAGAACGTCCACTGCAGTTTTGGATTGATATAAAATTATTTAATAACTAGACACTGTGAGTTTTTGTAAAATATAAAAATTACACAACTCAGTTTTGCTGCCTTACGTGCATGGTCAGTGGTCGGCAGTTTTTAACTCTCAGCGTTTTGTGGACCTACCCACAAGTCAGAAACGTATGGTGTCGCAGTAACCTGATTCCAACTAGCACAGTCAAATAAGAGACATCTCTACACGATTTCACACTGTCAATAATGATTATATTGAAGTCCTTAACTCTGAAAAAAGTGGTGCAAAAATATTTTCGCTAATACTTCCTGTCAGTAATAACAACTTTATTTTTTTTAATATATTTTTAGGTTTTTTGCTTTTATAGAACGACCTTGACGAAGATAGTTCAATTAAAACAAGAATAGTATTGTTTTATTAATTTGGCGTGTATAACCAGAGGGATAGAATTTTAAACTTTTCCGTTTTTCTTTCCCAAACTAAATTAATGATATTATTCCAGTATTAATATATTTAATACGTCCAGTAAATCAAGTCTACCCCTTGCCTGGGTAAATATATAAAATTAAAACGAAAATAAACAAATATATGAAAACCAAGATAGAGGTGGGTTCCTATCCTCTATGACAGTAATACGCTTTGCATTATAATATACGCTACTACTTTACTTCTGCTGAAAAAGGCTAGTTTCAGGGTTTCAGGCGCGTGTATGCAATCCGCATTACCCCCTATATAAGCCAAGGTTAATCTTACTATCGCAACAGCTATAAGAATATTACACATACAAATATTATATTTGCGATTTATCACAGATACAATCGTTTTTATTTTTCGATGCGTCCTGCAAAATCAAATATAACAAACGGTTACACAATCAACGTGATACAAAAAAACATTTTGTAGGCTTTGTAGTCAACCATTATTAAAATTTGGCTTCGGCAAACGCAGCGAAAATAAGTACAGCTGTGTCTTTGATTAAACGCGAATAAATGTGTAATACTCATATTGCTATAGCGATAGTAAGAATAGCCTTTATTCATATGAGTTTAATGTTGGTTACATACTTGCGCCTGAAATACCGGAACGGCCTCGGAAACTTATTTCACTTTCGTTAGAAATAGTGTAAATTTTCAAGACTCTCTTGTGTCACCATGTTTTGCAATACAGTATAATGGCATTCGTACTGTATGACTGTAAGATGGTTAGGTACATACAGTGATTTAAGACAAATCACAAATATTCAGTAACCACTCATTGGTCCAGTCAGATGGAGACACGCCCATTTCAAAATAACAACATTACATTGAAGCCAAGCAAATTGATAAATTTTTCCGTGATAAATCAATGTCCCTAACAATAAATATTTTCACAAAATTGCACAAGCTGACCGGTATTTGTTAATGGTGTCTGGAACAATAATACACAAACGCAATACATGTTAGTTGCATATGTATTATTTTCAATTAACATTAATATTAAGAACATGCACATATATTATACTTTCAGATGGTTCTTCTATAACCCAAAATGATACACTAATAATGTCAATACATATATGTTTTCCAGTATCCATTTTTGTTAAAATATTGAACAAAATAAAGTTGTAGTTCATTGAAACCTAAATACAACTTTTTATCAGTAAAATACTGCGTTGTAAACTTTGTTCGCCATCTTAACTTGGTCGTACACGCGGTTCTTTATGCTACGAAATTGACGTATAGGTTGGAAACGAGCTAGAGAGCAATTTTTGTGGCAAATGTCACCTAGGCACTCACTTTTATGTTGCAATAAACCTACTTATGTGAAGCTGGCAGTGGGCAATTAACGTGACCGGTGAAGTCAGAGCCAAAAATCGTAATCAATTTCGTGTTCTGATGTTGAAGACTTTGTAGTGGCAAATTCTGCTAACTTCGGACGTCTTTGGTGAAAGTAAGTTTCTTTGTAATAATTCTATGCTCCCGGAATACGAAGTGTGGCACGCTACACGTTTGCAGAGGTCTCATACTTGTAATAAGTTTACGGTGCTGCTAGCGTCAACTGCAGGGATCAGTCCGATATTTTTCTAGATGTTTGCAAATGAATAACAAACGTTAAATAGAGACATGCCAAAAGTATTCCCTCGTCCAACAAATGCGATCATAAGAAACACAAAAAAAAAAGTTGGAAACGTACATACTAAACCCACCTAACAGTACTGTAAACTGTAACCCATTAAATGTTATACATAGGGGCATGCGAAATAAATTTTTTATGCGAAAATGTTTAATACGAATTGTGTTTTAATATAAATACACCTGTATTTTAAATAAAATCAAATTCTGTAGGAAAAATAAAATACCACTCTACAGCATGTAACATTGGCTTCCCATTGAGACGCCTTACCTTAAGAACACTGAGTGTTTTAGTGTTTGTGCGATATTCACGTAGGATAGAGACAGGAATAATTCGCGGTTCAGTGACCTGTATGCTAGCCTCCAAGAACACCTGTGTATATAGGAAGACATTATCTGATCATTGGCTGCTCTCTGACACAGTGATGCCACATTGAGTTAAGTCTGCATTTAGTTGCTTCTTTACTATTGGCTTAGCGCTGCGCTCTCCACAAGATGTTAAATATGTCAAGCACCAATTAGGACACTGATATGAACTGACAGTTCTTTCAATTATAGCATGTATCCAAAAGAAAACGCAAATTTTTCAGGTCCTTATGTTTGGGTTTAGTGGTAAATATGTCTAGTCTCTGTAGTCATCGTGCATTCGGGTTTTGTGTCAGTTAGGGCGGCAACTAACAGTCACATATTCTTGATTCCTGGTAAGGATGGAGACAGGAAATATTGGCAGGTAAAACTGACATTCAGGCTAGAATTCACATACATATCTTTACTCTAGCAAATATTACATGCTCGTTGGTTGTTTAATGATACAATGGTGCACCATGATTTGGTATTAAACTTGTAACTTGCTTTTCATTGGCTCAAATATTCTCCAGGAGGTGCCAAGTAAGTTGTGAGCTAATTTTTAATATAATACATGCCAAAGTTACTTGAATAATGCTTTTATCTAAATTCCTGCACGAACTATTATATTCTATAAGTATAGATATCAAGTGCGTAGCGTCAAAGTATTTTCGAATCAATAAGTTCTTCGACTTATTTTCACTCACATTGATAAATATTTAAATTCCGCTTCTTTATTTATTTTCAAAATTATAACTTTGTTTTTACTTTACGTATTACCATTTATTATGTTCATATTTAAATCTTTGGGACATTTGGTGTTACTGTAACTTTATAAAAGCTTCAACTTAATGTTGTGTATTTATTATTTATGTTATATCTATAGTATCACCACATTCATAGAAAAATTATTATAAATTTTCAAACTAATAGCCTCAAAATTATATACCCTTAACAATTGATCATCACAGCTCAAAGAAATTGCACGCCCCACTGTTTTGATGCTTAAAAGTAAGTTTAAAATATGATAAAACAACAACGAAAATTGCTAATCAATATGTCTCGAACTTTTGACTATAAAACAAATAAGTCAGTAACATTTAAATCACCGAATCAATAAAGTGATGTCTGCCAATTACATGTACTGTTCAGAGCAAAACATTAGTGTATGTTGAGCTAGGACTTAACATATATATCTATAATTATTGTTACTTAGTAAATTTCTATCTGGACTGTAATAAGACTCTGACAAGATTACCCAATTGACCACGAAAGCTGACCTCGAGCATTTAATTAGGATCGAATGCTCACATGTATACTATTAGGAGAACGTAGGATGAAGAAGTAAAATCGGCTATTTTTTATTAATAGTATTGCAACATGTCAAATGTGAGGGAATAATTACGAAGAATTGTAGTAATAGATCAGCAGATAGTCCTATAGTATGTGGAATACAGTAAGTGTGTGTGTGCGCGCGCGCGCGCGGACGCGTGTGTGTATATGTGTGTGCGTAGAAGTGCTTATAATTGACCAAAATTAAGCCAAGGTATTTATCAAGTAGTGTCATCTGCAACGTAGGTTTTCATTAAGAATATTCTAGCAGTTTATTCCAACATATTTTCAGCTCTTCCTAAAAGATTACACATCATCTCTGGTGTTAAATTTTACTATAAACAACTCTATGCAAGTGAAGTTTCAACGACATACTGCAAGTGTGTTGTTTCGTTAGAAATTTCGTACAATTTGGAAGGTGCCCGATAGAGGATAGTGGAGACAGCGTATTATGGGATATGTCGGCTGATGTAGTTAACGAGATATTGCCGCATTTCATTGCAAAGTCCAGCCAACACATAAGTCATAATAAGAGATGATGGTATATAACGAAAATTTCTCCTGTCAAAATACCTTTGAAAATGCTGTAGTTTATCTCAACATGTGTGGTTGGGCGAAACACGCCTGAGCTGTCTGCAGACCAGTAATATGCATAAAATATTACAACAGCGGGATTATTATTGGCACAGTCAAATAGGGCAACAGCTCCAAGTACAAGGAAAAACCATCAGTGAGCTTTTGATAAGCTGAACATACGTTGAAACCCAGAAAATAGTCAAGTTTTCCCTCGATAAACCATCATTTCTAATCATAATTATAGATGGTAGAAAATCGCTAAAATATTTTCTGTCAACGTTTTCTCCGAAGCAATGTAGCATCCTGCTACTATATGATTGGGCGTTAGTTATGTGTAGGACCATGAACTTTTTACGAAAATAATTTCTCCCCACTTTGTTTCAGTGTCTCACGTGTACATCTGCAGCTCTGCTTCATGATTATAAGCAGTCTGTTTTTTTTTTTGCACAGACGTCGTTCATTTTAATTTGCCAATGAGATTAATGTTACTGCGATGCCACACGTCTGTGTTTGCGTGAGAAACACCAAGGAGGTGAGTGTAAAATTCTTTTCACCAAAAATCTGAGTGTCTTTGTATAATCCGTGCATTTTGACCTTTCTTAAATATCGCTCTATTTAATGTTCAATCATTTTAGCTTCCCTTACAAATTTTTCTTGACTGATTCTCAGCTGCATAGAGAATATACAGGTTGTATCAGTACAGTGGTTACAAATTTTCTGGCGTGATATAGTACACCCCGACTATTGGAAATCACACTGCAATGCATGGCCGGAAACGCTTTCTTGCGACACAACACACAAGAAAGAAAGAACACGAACAAGAGGAGAAAACATATATGTTAGTCATAATACAGAAAACATGCTGGGAAGTCTTTGGCTGGTGATGACGATCTATGTCTCTCTATGTTCCTTTTTCTTAGTTTTATTAGTTTTATGCTGTATTCAGAATAGTAAACATGTTTTCTCCTCTTGTTCGTATCCTTTCTTTCGTGTGTTTTGTGTCGTCAGTACCGCGCCAGGAAAACGTTTCCGACCATGCATTGCTGTGTGATTTCCCATCATCTGAGTGTACTCTATCTCTCCTGAAAGTTTGTAACCGCTGTACTGATACAATATGTAGAAACGTATGGACGAAGTTTTCAATAACAAAAACAAACGCGCGTTAGGAAATGACCAATGGTCTTCTCGAAACGAGGGTGATATCTATTTCCGAGGTGAATATCTCCCTAGAATTGCAAAATAGGTTGAGGCCAGGACAATGAAGATGTCACGGGAGAAGAGAGTGAGTGGGAGCCTGTAGATCCATCACGCTGACACCTTGTTAAGGAGTTCTTCAGGGACGATACAGAGTTCAGCTGCGTGGGGGACGACAAGCCAATGCAAAGGGAGAATAAATGGTTCTGCTCGTCTTGAAGACGGCGCGAACCTGACCCCATGCGTTCCGTTACTGCACGTCAGCCTTGGTCAATTTCCAAGAATAAAACGATTCCCGACATAAATGCAAAGGGTGATGGATATAGGAACACCTGACTTGCGTGAAGATAATTTTGCACGAGCTTGTGCCAAATAGAGACAGGAAGTTTTCGCGAAAAAAGTTTTGCCTTACTGTGTTTCAGTATCTTACGTGGATATCTGCAGTTATACTTAGGGACCTCTATTTTTCGTGAAAACAAGTTTCGACCCAGTTTGTTTCAGTGCCTTACGTGCACCTCTGCAGTTCTGCTTCATGGTTATTGGCAGCGTGTGTGTGTGAAGAGTCGTATCTCATTAGACTGAGCCAATTACAATAACGGTCATGCAACACCACACGTCTGTGATTTGCCGGCACAATCCCATGGCTCGAGAGAGTTCAAATGTCCAATCACTGATCACAGCAGAACTGCAGATGGTCACATAAGGCACTGAAACAAGTGGGGCAAAATTATTTTCGCGAAAAACAGGGGTCCCTATATAGTTATACTCTATCGTTATTGGAAAAGATGATGGTTTATCGCGGGACAACTTGGTTGTTTGCTGGGTTTCAACGCACGTTCAGCTTATCAAAAGATTACTGGCATTCGCTTGTACCTTTTTGACTGAGCCAATAAGAATCCCGCTGTTGTAATATTTTATGCCTGCTACTGATCTGCAAATAGCTACGTTGTGTCAGACGTATGTCACACAATCATACAAGTTACACGAAGCTGCAGTGTTTTCAAGGGTATATGTTGGAACAAAACATTTTCGCGGTACCATCAACCCTAGTTATTGTCTGTCAGTATTTGTGCAGTGCCGTCTTACATTTGAATGTGCCAGTCTGAAAAAGGTTAACCGAGTCATCGTATGTACGTGATTTGGGATAGAATTCCGTGATTCTGGGAGTTAAAACATCCTATCACTGACCATGAATCAGAGCTACAGGCGTGCGCGTGAGGCACTTCAACTAAGTGGGGCAGAAATAGCTTCGCGAAAACGTCCTGTCTCTACTTACGTACACAAATGCAGCTCTACTTCGTCGTTATAGGCAGCGTGTCTTTGTGCCGCAACCACTAAGTATTCGGTAGTGACGGTACATAATCTATACCGTTTGTCTGAGTTATCTCTTCTGAGTTATTCTCTACTGAGGAACATACTTGGCATCTATGCTGTGTAGACCTTTGAACCATACTGAAATCTTGCAAAAACCGGGTCTCTGAAATCCGAGAGGATGACTGTCAAAATCAGACTGTGCAGGAGACAATGCCGGATCTCAGAACTCTTTGGGTGGCCAACATCGCGGCCTTCAAGCTAGGGCGAGCCTAGCGAACGACACACGCATACGTTAGGTGGACGTCATAACGTGCGAGCAATGCCACCCAAGGTGTCTACATCACTGCCAACATGCCCCCCGCATCTCGGACAAAGAAAACTTATTATTACATAAGATACCAGAAGTATGGGTTCTACCGTCTCACACACAACTACTGCAACTAAAAGAATTGTTTAATTTTTAAATTCCGTGTTTATAGTACGTACCAAACGTAAATAAACAACTTAATCTTGCGTAACAGTTCTCTTGGAAAAATCGTTGGAATGCATTTTTTAAATTATACGTTTTAATTCTGATGGTGGTAGCACAACATTCCTCACCCTTTTCGTAGTAACAGGTGTTTGGAATATTTGGTAGACGTTCACTTTAAACTGTTCAAAGCAATTCTTCGAAATATGTGACATAAATTCATAGTGTGACACATTCATTATATCACTAAACTAGCTGTTCCGTTGCGACTTCGCCCCCGTGTACAATAGAAAAGAGTAACTAATCTTTAACTACGAGTTAGTTATTGGTGTTTCTATATTTTCTGTATATCTTTATTACTTAACAAAATTATATCTCTGCTGAGCAATTCTCTTATCTTCTACTCAAAATTGGCGATGGGTTATATCCTCAATCTGATGGACAGATTATCATACCTGCAAGCCTTGGAAGAGTAGTAGTGAAAATTGCTGATCTCTTAGAAAAAAGATATCCTGATATATCCTACATTAGTGAGAAGTCCATTGACTGGTTGTGCGAACGTGCAATTCTGACACCAAATAACAACAGGGCCGGTGAAATTAATGACGTATTGCTGAAAAAGAAAAACATCGATCAGCACACCAAGCCAGAAGTACGTAATCATAGAACAAAGAGGATGAAACAGAAAACATCCCCGAATGATGTTCGAAAGCAAATAAATATGAAGCTAGCTGTTAAATAAAACAACAAATGCAACAAAAAACATATCAATTGTAACATTTGAGTTATTTCTCCGTGGTCAATATTCACTTTTCTGGAGTTCTGTAACATTTCGCTACTTTTCACACCCGTAATTGTTGAATTTCAAAAAATTCTGAGAGCTGTTTTTAAATGTTCACTTAAGCTTCATTTCAAAGCAAAAACCACCTCGATATCTCAAATGGTTTGGGAGATACGGATGATTACTTGGAAAAACGTTTTATTTTTTTTTACCAGCCTTCAAGGACGTCTCCGGTGAAAAATAATGTTCTCGGTGTATGACATGGAAGTTAGGACTCTCTTATTATTTTCTCGGTGGTTCTTGTAAGCTCGTTGGCTGCCAAAACGTCTGTGTTCCGAGGCGCATTGTTTTGCTCAGAGACTAATGCTGGAATAACAATGGCGCAACAGACGTGACGCGGCGGGCGCGACATGCATTTTTTTTTCGGCTAATCATGCAGCATCGAGATTTCTAAGACGTCATAGATCTAAAAATTTGCAGGTGTGTTCCGTTTTCCGCATAGAAAGTATTGCTAATCTAATCACCTCCCCGGCGCTACCTTACTGGAATACGTATTATAATTTTTGTGTTTACGCGTTGGCGAGAGTGATAGTTTGGTAACAAATTGTGTTATACTTATTATTCTGAGCAACTAACATCTGTGTCAGTAAACAAATCAATGCATTTGTACACCGAAGTAAAATTACAGCCGTATTTTCACATGCGAAACTTCAATGGGAACGGAATATAATTTGTAAACGAGCAAAAATACTAGACACAAAAATCAGTAACATCAAAGACTGTCGTACAAGTATTGGCAAAGAACTATTTCCAGAAAAGAGTTTTTACTGTACATCCCGGTACACACAATCCGTAATTCAGTATAGAATTCCCTCACTAAATGTTGTGCAAATAGCACTGCGACAGTGTGTACCGCAACTACGTTGGTTCCAGACCAGATTCCGTACTTAATTTCACAGACAGAGCCCGTCCTATTTTTCATCGTAGTGTATGTTCAATCGCATGCGCAATGCACACTTACAGCCACGGCGTGTGCGAAGTACGCAAGCAGGGTTGCCAATCTGATTTGAATAGAAGCAAAATTCAGGTTTCCTGCTAAACAATGGCTGCCGGAGTTATCAAAACCTAAATAATACAAGACAGTGTTACTTATTTGGAGTCACGTGCGTGACTTGTTTGTGAAATAGCTATCGGGAATTCTACAGTTACACTTTATGGAATATAGCAACAAACAACTCAAACATATTTTTCTTATTTATGTACCGAAAGTTGTTAGTAAACAGTGATAGTGTGTACGAAATATAGAAGTTTTGCTACATAATTCCGTTATAAAATGGCTACAGATGTTTATGAGTAATTGAGTAGAAAAGTAAGGATAGTGTGTACCGGAAATAAGTTGTGAGGCAGTTATATTAGTTACACAACGCGGGTAGTGACTAATCATTTTGAGTGGGGAATTATTTAAAAAAATTGGGCAACTTATTGTAAAAGCAATTTTATAAAGCACAAACACCGAACACGTCAATATTTATTTCCATATTTTACGTGAACGAGTTGAAAGAGCAACAATGTGCAAATTTTATACGCAAGAGTATGTTTAATTTCGGTCAAAATCAATTAGGGGATCAGGTAAAAGAAAAAAACTGTTATGTCATGTCTTATGCAGACGCCATGTGAGGACCGTCCAGTTTCAAGGATGATAACGCTCGTCCACATAAGCTGGGTTAGTGTATAACAAGCTTGACAAGGAGAACATAGTGCGTCTGCTGTGGCCATCTCGCTCTCCACACTTAACTCCAGCTGATAGAGAAACGAATTTCGAAAATATTTTTGCACCATTTGGTTTCATTGCCTAACGTTCACATCGGCAACTCTGCTTCGTGGTTATTGGCAGCGTTCCTTTGTTCATTTGACTGCAGCAATCAGAAGAATGTGATTGGGACACCATAAGTATGTGATTTTCCATCAATGAGTCCATCACACGAAGGAAGGTGTTCAGCAGTAGTGGCTGTTTGGGCAAACATTCATGATACTAGACAACAGTTTCTCTATTGTATTGTTCGTGCGAGTTTTTTTGTGCTGTGCTACTTCAGCTATACATTCTGTCTCTGTATCTGGACAGCAATACCGAATGTCATCAGAGTATGAGTTTTTATATCTAAACTTATCTTCGAATTATTTATGTCCGATCCCATTATCAATTTTGACCGATCTCCTAATCATTTTTTCCAGTGTAACTAGATTGATTGTAACCGTTGGTAGCCGTACTGACGAACTAAAAAAGACTATCGATATTCAACTCGCGCTTGACGCTGAAAGATAATCTATCCTTTTGGTAGTGACACCTGCTAAGACAGGCCAATTGGTAAAGTAATATCGTAGTAATTTCGTCTCTAGTAACGTTTACTGTAGTTTTCATTCCCGTATATAGTGATAACCATAACTTCTAACTGATTTCACAAATAATGCGTGACTTGTATACAAATGGGAGAATGTGTTTGGTATAAAACGAATCATTTTTAATTTTACACGTAAAAATTGTTTAGACAAACAAATAATTATTTTGTGCATTAACGTAGTGTAATTACGATACATTAATATACCGCCAGGAAATATTGTGGCTATTTTTAATATCCTTAAAATAAAGGGAATTGTAGCAAAAAATAATTAAATCCCTTGTCTCTAAGATAAGTAAAACAAATATTTTTCTTCATGCGTGCAGTAGGTATTTAAGTTGCTAATGTTACTGAAGTGCTGTAGTTGTAGCACTTAAGTGTGTGCAGAGAGATAAAAGCAATTACTTTAATATTATAATCTCTAGTAAAAACAATCGAACAAACGTCTTGCAAGAAATCGGAAGGCAAGCGGATGTGGTTAACCTCCTTGTTCTCTCTCTCTTTCTCTCTCTCTTTCTCTCTTTCTCTCTCTCTCTCTCTCTCTGTCTCTCAGAGCTATCAGAATAATGTGACTCTCCTTCGTATCGCTTTTGAATAATGTAAAGTGTTCTATAACGCAGTGCGTGCAATAATAAGTAGATTGAACGTTTACGCGAAGAGTATAGCACCTCTTTGTTTTAATGCCTTACGATCACGTCTGCAGCTCTGCTTCGGTGCCAGTGATTGTCTATTTGTAACTCTCAGCGTCTTGGGCTTATACCCGCAAACTCATAGACGTCTGATGCCACGGTAACCTTCTTCTCATTGGAAAAGTCAAATGAGAGATGACTCTGTACTAATTCACACTGCCAATTATCACGAAATAGAGCGGCAAATATACACGCAAGGCTTTGAAACAAAGTAGTGCAGAAATCTCTTCACGAAAACTTCCTGTCCTTAAAAATAAGGTGTACTGAACCGCATTTATTTTATGCATTTTTGCAACCTGCATCTGATGTATGTATGACGCTTTTTCATGACAATCTTAAGCACTCTGATAACCTTTGTGCGAAAATAAAATAAAAGATATTTTATGTTTCTTGGACAGAGACTACACAAATTATTATTTTAATTATTTTTTAATTGTTATGTTACTTTACGTTTTGTCGACAGCAAGATCGTAAGGGACGGTTACGCACAACTTCATACAAAGTTAGGATATAGGAAACGACTCGGCCATGGTATGTGGTAACAAATCATCCCAGAATCCATCTGGAGCAATTTCGGGAAATCGTATAAAATCGATAGCATAATGGCCGGAGCCGGGATTCGAACCCGGAACCTCCCCAAATTAGATTCCAACATGTTAAAGTTGCTCCACCTCGCTTGGTTTGCAATCCCCGGTGAAATAAAACGGCGTTATAAGTTTGACGCTTATATCTGTGTGTTTGTTTGTCTGTGTGTGTCTGTGGACTTCCTAGCACCCAAAATGGTGGACCTATTTCAATATTTGTTTTTTCAATTGAAAGATAGTTTAATTGGGATGGTTCTTACCTGTATTTGATGAATATCTGTCCAGCTGTTTGAAACTTATGTTGCATTTTCCAAATTAGTGTGAGAATTTCGTATACATATAACAGGATGGTTATAAATTATTTACCTACATAGGATACAGTCACGAGTTATGAACGGGAATTCTACGTTTTAGCACAGTATTTTTTTTTAATTTGAATGTTATACGTAAAAGGAACTTTGTCAAATCTTACGCCGGAGATTTTTTTTTTTTTTAATAAATAATATTGTAACAGTTTTTAATTGCGTGTTTAACATTGAATACCAAAAATAAACATTTGTAAGGTTGCCAATTAGAAATAGTTGTCAATAAAACTTGCTCACTGAGAAATAGTTCACTAATCTTTCGACGTATCGTAAGAGAAGAGTAGGATGAGGGAGAAGTTCAAACACAAACATCGAGTAAATATTTCTGACTGGGTGCTCGAAGGCATCTACCTGTCTCATAGGAGGACATCAAACGAGGCCCAGCAATGGAGAAGCGACGAAACACAAAGGACTAGTCATGTGGAAGTATAAGTCGTTCGTGTTACAGTGACCACTAAAAATTTAACCTCTGAAAAATATCACTAGCCGTTACTACATATAATTCAACATTAACAACAGCAGCCTTAATGTTTGTTTGGTTGGCAGCGAATTACCAAATATATGTCCGTGTATTTTCCAGTTTGAATACAACCATACTGAAATAAAGTCTACTGAAATGTATATAAATGTGTTTTAAGTAATTTATACACTTTTTGTGACACTGTTTATGTTCCTACCGACTGTACAGTCAACATACACGCACAAATATCAAACTACGTGTCCAGAGAGGTTATATATTACCCATCGTTGGCTGTTACGCGCAGAATGATACGAGTTGGCTGAAAATAGAATTATAAAAGGGCTTTTTGGAGTGCTCCCTTTAACCCGAACTGTCTACGTCCTAAGAAAATGACAACGTCCGCAATGTAACCTACAAATAAAGCCCACGATTGGGAGAATTCTGCAACAGTTTGTTTCAATGCCTTATGTGCACATATGCAGCTCTGCTTCGTGGTTATTGGCAGAATGTATTATTGCACAGACGTGGCTCATTTGACTGTGCCAACAGGAACAAGGTTACTACTCGACAAACCTAAGCGTGTCCTCGGAAAATATGTGAACTACAGCATAGCCATCTTTAGTAGAATCCGCGGCCTTATATCTGGCAACACTGTCAGGAAGGGTCATTTTAACACTTCTTTTAGCTCTCCAAAGACAATGACTCTACCTGATTCGTTATTGTGCCACACATACCGGCGAATCAGGAGAAGCCATTGCCGTTAGTGAGACAAAAAAGTGTTAAAATGACCCTTCCTGACATGGTTGCCAGATCTAAGGCTACGGCCTTCTACTAAAGACGGCTATGACTACAGCCGTCCCCTTCTCTGACACAACCTCACCCACCTACTCTCCTTTGTCCCGCTACACCATACCAGCCAATAGCGATTAAGTAGTCTGTCCGTCCCGACAAGCACTACGTACAGTTTCGTCAGTTGGAAAGAGACAACCAGTGTGTGCTTAGTTGTCCACCTCGTGTCGTTTTGCACCGCGAATCTACAAGCTATACTACTGTGACATACAAAATCTTTACTTCATGGGTTGCACGGGCCTGTTAAACTTACTATAGATGGTCGCTTACAATATGAATGGAGTGTACGGGGAGGGCTCAAAGATATCCCCCCCCCCCATTGTCTTCACAAGGCGACCTCGGAACACTAGCGGTCTTACCTGCCCTACCCGAGGCTACAGTTAGGTTTGTCAAGCAGAACTGCGACACCACACGTCTGTGATCTGCAGGTAGAACCATAGACGCTGAGAGTTAAAAACAGCCAATCACTGACCATTAAGCAAGGGTGCATACGTGCACATAAGTCATTGCAACAAATTGTTGCAGAATTCTTGGGCTCTAACTATAAATATAGCCACTGACACGTAGTGAAAAGAAATTTGCAGCAATTTGTTTCAATGCCTAACGTGCAATTCTGCGTCTCTGCTTCGTGATCATCGGTAGATTGTGTTTGTGAAGAGGTGCCGCTCAGTTGACTGCACCAATCAGAACAAGGTCACTGCGACCCCACACGTCTGTGATTGGTGCGTACAAAACCCTAGATGCGTTAAGATTTAAACCACCCTATCTCTTATGAGCCCTCTAAAAATCCCTGTTAAATTAATATTTTCAGCCGGTTTGTATCTTTTCGCTCTCTAAATATGTCACTCAATATTTGCGCGAGTACGACAAATTGAGCAGTCGGTAGGAAAGAATAATTTTTTTATAAAAATAAAGTTTATTAATAATCTAAAACACGAATGTACCAATTTCAGTTGATTTTATTTCAGCATTGATGTACTTAAATAAGAAAATTCATGGGACTGCATTCGGCAAATTGCTGCCAACCATTAAAACAGTAAGCCGTATATTGTTAATGTCAAACTATATGCAGTAACGGATAGTGATTTTTTTTTCAAAGGTTAAATTGGTTTGCGTATACATGCCAAAGTTTACACATTTCCAAGACCCAAGTTGTGTAATTTAAAATATGTTGATAGCAGACCTGAGTTTACCACTTTTGGCGAGCTCACATTCCTGTAAGTGATGCGAGTGATAAAGGAATAGCAAAGGGAGGGACAGAGTAACGTTTTTTAATGTTTGTTCAGAGGAAGGCCGTGGCGAGGGGGAAGGGTAAGATTCGTCGAATAACCGCCTTCACGATCAAGTCCCGTCAGCGGCTGTCCGTAAAAATAGTCCCTCAGAGCACTTTACGTCCATCGCCTTGCCTCGCCACTAGACGCCCTGAAGAGCGTTGCCCGAAGGCGTGAAGCACACCACGATGACACAGAATAACTAAGAATACAGAAGCGAAGCTTTCATCTGTACAAGCTATGGGTATTATGGTGGTACAAAATTATAATTTTATAATTTCAAGAAATCGTGTTTATTTTGTAGACGGAACTTGTGAGTACGGTTTCCTCTTACGAAAGAAACATATTAAGCTTTCATTTTTTTTTTTTGTAATAGTGCGTGAAAGTTAACATTTCCATGCTGTCGTGCAAATAATGAAAATCAATTGGCTTACTCAAATGAAATAATTCACAGTGAAATAACATGCCATGGACGACGTAACGTAACGTATATAAACACACAACGTATTATTTAGAATCTTTTTAAAAAAATCGTAAAAGTGCAGAGAAAAAGTTGCAAATTCAGTAATACTTTAAGATGCAAAAGTTGTTCACTATGAGTTTTTTTATATTAAGTTACTTAGCCCATGGCATTTTAAATCACTGTGGATTATTTCGCTTAAGTAATTCTACTAGTTTTCGCTACTTGCATGGCAGCGTAACAGGCAAATTTTGGCATTGACGCACCGTTATGGAAAAATATGAGGGGTAAAATTGTTTCGTTAGAGGAAATTGAAGCATCGTCTACAAAACTAATGATATTTCATGAAATTATAACATTTTCATATTAAACGCACTTGCACCAATACAGGGACAACTTGTATCACTGAACCGTGCAAGGTGTAACAAACGTAACTCACATCCGGGAGGATTCGTGGTTCGACTCACAGCTCCGGCCATCTTGAATTCAATATCGCACTGTTCCCGAAATAGCTCCACACTGTTAAAAAAAAATCCGTAAACTCACGGAAATATTTACAGAAAAGTACTGTAATTATACGGAAGTGTCTTCCGTAATTTTTTGTTTACGGATGTTTGTCTGTATTGCCAGTTTACGGATGTTTGACCGTAACTTTTCATAAATTCATGGAAATATGTTTGTACAAATTTAAAGCATTTTTTTTTTGTGTTTCTTCGAAAAAATTCTGGCATAAATGATTACTATGACACCTAAAGTTAATGTGCATGCACACTGGTGCGAAACGAAGAGAAGACAAGACAAGCTGAGATAATAGAAGCGAAGCGCTACATTCTGGTTGTCCACACTTTGCCGCGAAGAGAAGAGATGCCGAGGACGAGAAATGCCATGGACTCGTATCGCGCATGGGCAAAGGGCCAAATAACCAAGTAAGTGATTGAAGTGTTCCGAAGAGGCCACGCACATCTTCTGTGTTTGCCTGGAAGACATAATATCGCGGATTCCAATCCCGGCAAATCCGAGAAAAGTTTCGTGTCAAGATCTCGAGAAAACATAGCAAATAAGAGTATTTCGTAATTATGGAAACTGGAGTGCCGGTATTTAAAGAAGTTCAATTTCTGTGGGGAAAACGGATTTTCCGTAATTTTAGGTAGGATTTCGTTATCTAGCAAAACTGAGTGTCCGCGTTATTTTACTAAGATTTGTGGATAGTTTTTTTTTTTTTTTGCGTGTACTTTCCCGTAATTTCACGGAATTTTTTTCTAACGAAGCAGATAAATTTTGGGATAGTTCCATAATACGTTGCTACTACCCATGGATCAAAAGTAAGTATAAGACATCGAGGCCTCGGCGAGCAGGCCGCCTAATAGCTCAATGCCACATACTTTCATAACCAAGCCAACGCGACCAAGTATTTGTAAGTATTAAACACTGGATACAATGCTACAGCACAATTTCCCACTCCGGCAGCCTGTATCAACAATACGAGGTGTCACATATGGGGCGATATAGGGACTGTGACGCTATCTACGGAGCCTGTCACTCCATATCGACGCCCGAATCACTTCGCCAGCTGGATGAACCAGGACTTCCAGATACTACTATGTTCCAATCGCTGCATCACAGCAGCCTCGGCAACATGAGACCGTCGACCTAACAAAATCGAGTGGATCGGGAATAAATATCATTAAAATTGTTAACGTTTATGAAGCTGGACTCCCTCCACGTTTACCGTAATTATAATCTATTTTATAATGCAAATAAATTCCTAACACCAACGGATATGTATGTTAGACCGTCACGCATTATAACTTAATATCCACTACATTGACATAGTGGCAGTATACACTACATTGACATAGTGGTAGTATACACTAAAAGTAACCAAATGTTATGATATTATTC
The DNA here is from genome assembly GCA_003012365.1 of Medauroidea extradentata. NCBI lineage: Eukaryota > Metazoa > Arthropoda > Insecta > Phasmatodea > Phasmatidae > Medauroidea > Medauroidea extradentata. The sequence continues at coordinate 20,493 of PNEQ01050241.1, forward strand.
TTGTAAAGCATACCAATTGGCGACGCTAAGGTCCTCCCATCTTTAAGGGGCGGGAGGGGGGGGGGTGACGGATTTTTTTTGTTTTTTTTTTTTTGTTTTTGCTTCTACGTGTTGTTAATGTTATTGATAAGGTCTAATTAATGCCAAAAAATTTTAAAAATTTACAAGGAAAAACAAAAAAGATTTGAAAGAAAATAATACGTTTTTAAGCCTTCTTATCAACGGCTTAGACAGGAAAATTACCGCATATTTTCCTATGAAATTTAGTTTGCTGGTTCAGTCGAGCTGCAAATGATGCCAAGACAACTGTACATTGTATTTATGTAGCCACATAATACTTTTAAAAAATTCTAAAAGTTGACTATATTTCATAGCTTGCCACTAGGTCACAAATGTGATTCGGTAACTGTAATGTTTACATATAACTTAAATATAACGTCGTAGTGACATTCTGTAGTTTTTTCTAGAACACAAAGCTACTTACAGATTCTCTATCCGTGTATTAAGTGACCAACTGTATGCCTTGGCGTTTTGTAATGCATAATTGTCGCCGATTATATGGTTGACCATTAAAATGTCGCTGGATAGTGCTACACTCTACTGGGAGAGAGGGAACTATCACAGTTTTGGTGGATATGTCGTTCCTGCAGGCAGGAAGTAAACTATAGATATCCCCCCTTATTTTTATTCCTTCCTTGGCACACACAATGGATACCTGGACATGTTGCACCTCCCGCCACCACATTGTCTAGTGTACCAGCCGCGGCAGAGCTAAGATAGGAAATTAAGCCTACCGGCCGCCTTGCACGTGGTGACTTCTCCATGTTTGATATTGCTTTTGCGTGGGTTGACGAGTCGACGCAACGTGATTCCTCAGCGTCGCGCACGTAAATGCTTCAATAGTCATTTGCCATCTCTAACTCATAGCGCGCGTATAGTTCCCAGCGTTCTACTATTTCAAAAGGAGAACCAACTTGCTATATTTATTTATTTTCTGATGGCTGTCAAGTGAACTGAAACAACACTTATCGTAAATCATGCTGTAAAAAAAATTATTCAAGAAAGGCTTGAACTGCCGAAAAATAGCTATCAGCAAAAATTGTGAATGAGAAAAACTTTCCGTAAGAAGCACAATAATATGTTAAACAGGAAAATAAAAATGTCTCAACGTAAAGTTATATTTGCAAGGCAATACATTTGAACATTCGTGTGTTTTGCTTAGGTAAACATTGCGTCAGTGTTGGATTAATAATGATAAATTTTTCATTGATTACTACAATATCTAATCACTAGGGCCAGGAAAATTTCGTGACTTCAATGACCTGCATGTTAGAATCCTCTGCATACTCAAGCCTCGACCATTTGTCAACTAGGAGCTACTCGGTGGAACAGCAGACAATGAACGAATAGACGGGGCTTGAGTATGTATAGTGTAGTGGATTCTAGCTTACTTGTCATTGAATTCACGAAATTTTCCAGTCCCTACAAAAGAGTGCTGCAAACATAAATACTGTATTTACATTACGTGTAAGATACTCATACAGTATTAGTGATGACCAAAAGGTATATAGTCCATTTATAACAAGAAAGTGACACTATTTATTCCTGCATGTCATTATTGGCTGAACAATAATAACCAGGGACGGATATTGTTTCAAAGTTGTCCTCATACTCTTTATTCTTCTAACACTTTTGAATCAAGCCTTTCATTCGAACTATAAGTTGGTACACTATCGCACAGCTCAATTCTTTTACTGTGGTGAACATTTAATATAGAAAATATTTCCCATGAATATGGCAGAAGGAAAAAGAATATGTGTTGTTACACACACATACACACTGTTATGATTACCAAGAGCCTCGCCTGGAGGACGGGCTAACGACGACAGCAGTGCAATTAGGTCGGTAGTTGCACAAGACAAGGACCTCAGCAATTCTCCCCACCTGCACTGAAGTGTGGTAATATAATGCAAAATATCGGGGAATCGTGGTCTGTCTCCTGTAAGACTTCCAGCCGTCACCACCTCGTCAGGATGGTACTGTGTTGAGACCCACGACGTGCCGCCGTCCATCGATAGCCGAGCACATTCATCATCAGCCTCCGGCACATCATGTAACGGTGAGATCTAAGGTGTCCGAAAGATTACCCATCATTTTAACTAACTAAACAGCCGCTCCCCTCCTATCTGAATTATGTAGTAACTGATAACTTCGTTGTAGTCTGTAACTAAACTATGCAGAGTAAACACACCAAAATTTTATAAACATATTTCATTTACCCATAACCCTCACCCTTAACTTACCCAATGAACAATTTTCAGTATAAAGTGCCTAATTCTGGCTACAGCCACCCAACTACATTAAATAATGTGTACAACGGTTTAATAATATTTCACAACAGTGGTGGAGGCGATGGGTAAGTAATTAAATTAATAACCCGGCGCCTCCACCAATGTTACAAAGTTTAGCCGGGACGGGGAAGATAAATAAGCTAGAGATGTAAGGTAACAAAGTTTATTACAACACAAGATACAAGGAATTACAGTAAAACAAAAATAGAGTGAGTCTTTGGCTCTGGTGCGACCGCACCTGAAGACTCTGGGTTCGAGTCTGGGTGCGACCCTTGGACTAGTGCTCTACCTTCAATGGCGACACGAGCAGTGAAGCTTTTTTATCTTCCCCTTCCTGGCTAAACTTTGTATCAACACACATAGTTTGTTATATGAAATCACACAGAGTAAAATAGATAGAAGCAAAAACAGAAATCAAATTAGCATATACTGTCTCTTAGTTAATGATCCATAGTGTTTCAAAAAATAATTGTTAGCCTTGAAATAAATCACTTCACTCGATAGTATGTATGTCTTACTTGAAAATGTAATTTAAATCGGAATCACAGTATTGGCCCTAAGGTTAGTTATATCACATAAATTATAATTGAAGAGTTGTTTTCTAGAGGAATGAGGAAATACTCGGTGGCATGGAACTATATTAGGCTGAATACTTTTAAAACTGGAGTGATTTACAGCTTATACACTGGGCTGGGAATCTTGCTGAATGGGATGAACGGAGTTTACTGGATGGGTGGTTGTATTTCCGGATAACTTCACTTGTGTTTTGAAATAGATAGATAACGGCATCGCCGATATTTATCATCATATTCCCTGCTCTCATTGTTTCTCTTAAAATTTTGGGACGCAATTCACTTTTTCTACAATAACATTCCAGTTTTTTTTTTATAAGTTGTTCCCTCCAGCGAGCAAGAAAACGTCTTGCAGGGTGTTACCAGTATGTTCCAAATACATCGGGTACCGGTACACGACTCCCGAGATTCAAAATTTTAAACAAGAACAGTGGATTTAAAATACCAAATATTAAAAAAAAAAATTTGAAATCGTAACAAAATACTAAATAATAAGAGTTACAATAAATTACAGCAAAATGACCATGTAAATATTGACCAAAAACATTTCATTAACAAAATATATTTAATCAATAAGTACCATTTTGAATCAAAATAAACAAACAGCTATTAAATTATTTTACGTTACTATAGAGGGTCCCAACCTCTAATTGCAGTACAGGGCTTATGCCGCACGCTTTTGCCAAATCGCAGCCACGTTGCGAAGTTCGGGAGATGTAGGTACTACTTCATAATTTTGAGTACTAGAATATTGTACTTTTTTGACTTAATAGACTGTAAATAGTGTAATATTAAATTTCAAAATATCTGTCTAATCACTTTTTTATGTTACTTTAAAGTAAAAACAACAGTTTACATACTTCACTGATAAGAGTTCATTAGATTAATTGTAATATCTACATACCTCTTTTATTTTTTATAGTTACTCCCGCTAGCACGAGATTCCGCCTATAGGACTAGTTTCTGTATGCGGTCAATAAGAAGGTTGGGGTAATATTGATAATGAAATCGATGATGGAAAACTAAATGTGTAGAGGACGTAAAATATAATTTTTTTGTCGTTATTAACTTTTGCTACAATTATATTTAAAGAGGGAGGAATTTTATGAAACAAGAGAGTTAAACTTTTGGCTGTAATGTTAACTTAAATTACAATTCCTCATTCCCAATACTTTTCTGACATGTTTAAAGCCAATGGCAAGGGCAAATAACAGAAATTTGTCTTCCAACACTGTTTAAAATTTTTTTATTAAGATTATTTTGTTATTTCAAGACAAAAACTAAATTGAAGTTGATAATAATGCTTAACGGAATTTTCGTCAACGAACAAATTAGTCGAAACCAGTTTTTTTTTTTTGGTCTTGGGAAAAAAAATACGGAGACGCAGTAAAACCCTGTAAACGTATTGTGACAGATTTTTAACCTACTTTCCAAAGGAATGAGTAGGCTTACGAGATCACCTTTTTGTCTGTGTTTATGTGAATGTGTGTGAGTTTGTATGTGCGTATATCCATGTGTGTGTGTATCACCCCCTAAAACTTTTGATCCAGTGGACCGAATTTCATCAAACCTAATACACACACAGTTCTTTGTCATCTGACTTTACTTTTATATATTTCGTTTACGCTATGTTCATATTTTCAAAATGCGGCCATTTAAATATTTTTTCGAACAAGCTACATATCTGAGGAACCGTACATTCGGAATTTTATCAAACGTTGTATACGTGTACTACATACAACGCTAACTTGGCTTTTGTATATTTCGTTCATTCTGTGTGCATATTTTCAAAATGGCGGCCGGTTTTATATTAGGAAACATTTTTCAGAATTTCAACAAAGTTTGTGCACAAATAGCTACTACATCAAAATGCTGACTTAAATATTGGGCATTTAGTTCATTCTGTGTTCATATTTTCAAAATGGTGGCCATTTTGATATATCGCTGCTATAGAACCATGTTGTTATAACTCCATATTTAGAAATTTTACAGGAGAGCCATTAAAAGTTTGCGGAATATGTGTTTTATTTCGCAGTTAAAATATTAACGCACGCTATAAATAGTGTTTATGTAATATCATATTGGGACCCTGTTTCCAAAGTTTCAAATACTACAATGCAAAATGAATAGAATAAATAACCGTGAATATGTACCTTTGCAATTGAGATAGAACAAAAAGTAGGACATGACGGTTCTATACCTTCTGAGTTGAATATTTCTGTTTCCTCTGTACTGTAATGTAAAATGAATGGAGTTAGTATAGACTAGCCACAAATCTTAAAAAAAAAAATGGAGTTAGAACAATATGGTTCTATAGCAGCGATATTTAGCATATATACCTACAAAGCTGACTTGAATATTTTGTATTTAGTTCGTCCTATGTTCATATTTTCGGAATGGCGGCTTTTTTTATTTTAATTTTTTACAAAGTTTCATATATGTTAGGAAATATTTTTCAGGATTTCACCAAACTTGGTACACACACACCCACACATACTACATACAAAGCTGACTTTACTAAGGTTTTTAAATGTTTGTTGCAATGTGAGTTTAGAATTAGAATTTTTTTGTTTGTGGACATACGCCATTGCTCGTATTTTGCTGATCAAACCTGTCTTGAATGACAAAATACGAAAACGAACAAGAAAAAAACAAATATAAAACACACACACAAAAATAGAAAAAAAAAAGCAAGCCCAGATTAATTCTGTCAGTTTATATATATATATATATATATATATATATATTAATTTTTTTTTTTATTTATTTATTAGACAACAAATTCTTCTAGAGATATAATTCAGTCGAATATCGACACAACGCCCAGACACAAAAGACAGACACAAATATAGAACCAGATTCCCAATATGAAAAAAGATGGAAATAGACAAAAAACAGTAAACAGTGGACAATACACATGACAATAGACAACACAGCACAAGTTAAAACCAACGAAAAAATGTAACGTTTCGGGGATTGCGATCTAACCTCGTCTTCAGGCTGAGACACAGCTGGTCGGAACACCTAGATTCGCATCTAGACGGTAGGAAGTTTCTTTTTTACTTTAAATTGTTTCACTTTTAGTTTTTAATTAGGGGTTCGGTAGAAACAAAAAGACATACGATGTATACATGTGCGAGATTGTTACTTCTAAAGATTTGGTTCTTACGCTATATATGTTAATGGCGCAGATCGGGATGGTGAAGAAAATAAAATACATTACAAGCGGAACTGAGTTAGAAATATTTAAGTGGCGTACTTCAATAGGTCTATATAAAATTTCATTAATATCTCGCGTTTCTGACGTGAAAAACAATAACGCCCGCGCTGAGGCTGGCGAATGAACGGTGTAGTAGTGTGTCAGGAGTATTATTTTTTACGCGAAACATTTTAAAGTATTTATATTTCTGTTATCTACGAACAGAAAACACGCTTGAAAACCACACTTCTTTAATTTTAAAAATTCAGCACGCTTGTTAGAATCATGATTTTCGGGCTCCTCAGTAGTTTTTTTTTTTTTTTTTTTTAAATTGCAGTAACTTTGAAAATACTACCTGAATGTGTAAAGTAAACGAGATGCGTGCGTTTGCTTTTACCTCATACTATTCAAAAATAAATGTTTAGGATCACCGAGTGCCACATGAAAGTATCTACATGGAAAACCGTGCACGCAAGTTTGCGCGCTATTAATAGAAGCGATATACTTTTCGTCAAGTGTGGTACTCTGGCTATTATCGTTCCACTGTAGATGTCCTGGATTGTGCACACACGTAATAACTGGGCGTCTTCTCATCCACACAGAATGATGCTGAAATAAGTGTAGCACGCTAGAAGCGACGCAAATTTCTCGAAACGAATAAAATAACTTGTCAGCGAATAAGCGTCGAAGCTTCTGTGACATCAGTGCAGAAGCATCGAGGCTGAAAAATTATTTTATTCCCCTCTGTCGCACTATTGTGATTCCAGTATTATGTCTAAAGTGTTAAATTTAGCGCTGTGGAAGTAAACAATTTATCTCGGACAAGTATACTTTGTGCTTCGGTGCTAATGGTTTGTTTGCTCTATATGCCACCATGGAACACTCGGATTTTAGCATGTGGGAATCGTGCCTGGACGATACTGTAGTCACCCAAATGTATTCAGTCACGCCACCATACAAACCAATACAATTTAAATACTAATACAACTGCAACACTTCCGGCATTTGCCTGGAGTGAAAAACTAGAAAACCTAAATCACGATGGCCGAGGTGGGGTGCCGTGTAACGAAATGTAAAGTTATGAGTTTGAATCAGGCACTACATGCGCGTTTCAATTTTTTTATGAGTTTCACAAATAAGAGATCTTTAAAATTACTCTCTAAATCTGAAGTAGTGAATATTCACTAATTCATGCTGATGTATGGAGCAGTTTCAACATTTTGAATCAGTGACAATAGTCACTGTTTAATTAGTGAATATTCACTGATTTCCTTTAAGAATCCCATCATCACGCAAGTGAATCTGTGAATATTCACAGTTTATCCAGTTGTTTTTAAAAGAACAGATTTCACTTATTGAATCAGTGAAAAATTACTGGAAAATCTGTTAACATCCACTAATTAATTTGTGGACTGTTGGCACTCTTTATCGGAATCAGTGAATAGTCACCAATTTCAAAGTGGTTTCTCACAGAATCAATTTGTTGAAACTGCTCCACCCATCGGCGTGAATCAGTGCATATTCACTAATTCAGATTTAGAGTGTATATTGTCAGTACTTACTTGGTTTGCTTATGATTTATTTATCTTCCTCAAGTACACAAATAACCAAACAGCTAAAAAAAAATACTCATTCCATAGCCTGACATTTTGTAGAATGCTCCCACATTCATGTTTCGGAGTCTTTGCCAATTTTAAACGTACTTCCGTTCGCTGATTCCAATTCCTGTAGAAAAATTAGTTTTTCAGTACTGCAAAAATCATTGGCTATTTGAATAATTAAATGGCGAATATTAAAAACATGCACAAAATTTTAATTCTTTGATGTGTCATGAAATTACCTGTTATGCTCGGGCCAACTCGCGTGCTCGCTAACCTAGCAGTCTATAATTTCAAACATGGTTACTTATAGGGGTATTTAAAGTTTATAATGTTGTTTGTTTCCCTATTAGACTTCCAACATAATTGAATGGTAAAGCACAAAAGTACTGAAGCTCGTCCTCTTTATTGCAAATGAATAATATATTGACGTTTCTGAAATTCTTAAAAGCCATTATTTGCTCACATATATATTTTTTTGGGTAGCTTGAAACTATGTTAATTTCTAATGTAAATGCGCATGAAATGGTTACAATGTACATTTTTTTCTTTTAGTTTTTATTACATGTTTACTTAATAACATATATGCAGTCTATCTATCTTGATCGATTGGTATAGAGAAAAATTATTACAAAACCGAGAATTGATTGTACATTCGTTCTTTTTGCGGTGTTTTGTATTCTATAAGCTGTTCAGATTACCTAACATTGTACATTTCTTTAGCGGGCTGGGCTCAGTAGAATGAACATGATTGTAACTATATAAAATTACGTAAATGATATGTTTTGGGCGTACCTAGCGAATTAGTGAACAAAAAATTAATTTTTATTACTGGAAGAACGAATTGAATGTTTGTGGTCTTATGTGTGACGTATATGGTGGATGATCTTAGTGTAGGAATTGGTCGCATGTCGATGTGTGGCTCGTAGGCTACAACTGTCCCTGAATTATGACATGGAACGAGACTCTACAGTGGAGCAGAACCGGAATGTAGGGGCGGGATAAGCGGGAGGTCCCGGAGAAAAAAACCCGCTGACCAGCGACGTCGTCCGGAAAATTTCCCACATGAGAAGATCCAGGGTTTAGCCGTACGGGATCGAATCCGAATCTCCGTAGAGAGAGGCGAGCTATCTGACTCTTAAACATCGTGGCCCTCAAGCTGCCTAAAAGTTAGGTTTCTTATTGTCATGAACAGCATTAATCTTAATATATAAAATTAAATGTCCTGATTGACACACTCACTCACTCATCAACGTACAGACCTAGAACCATGACATTTTGAGGGAAGCTTCCCCTTGGCTCGTAGGCACCCACTAAGAATTCATTTTTCGAAGTTCAATAATTAAGGGGGTGAAAAGGGGTTAAATGTGTTTTCAAAGAATCCCTAATATCTTATTAACCGAGAAAGCTATCATAGTTTTTTTAACTTCAAAATATGGCCCAAATAAATGCATATTTGTGAATTTTTCTATTTTGCGAAATTCGAATATTAAGGGGGTGAAAAGCTGTAAAATGTGTTTTTCATTAATCCGTGATTTCTACTAAACCATTTCAGATTTTAGGTTATTTTTTTCTTTAAAATGATGCTTAAGTAAATATCTAAAAAGTACAAGTATTTTTAGAATTTTTCGAAATTCGTCCTTGAAAGCTCTTAAAAAAATATATATATAGCGTCGCGAGCTGTGTGAAAAATGTCATTTAACCACATGTCTTGCGATTTTAAAGCGCAGCATCGCTCGGCATAGCAGCATAACATAACGTAGTATAGCACAGCTTTACGTGTAAATCCACCTTTAGAACGGGACACGAGGCCTGCAGGAAAGCGTTCACGGAATTCAGTGGTCTTTCATACACGAGTTTCTTTTTTACAGCAACATGCAGTCAATAGCCAGGGACCGTAAATTTTCACGAAATTATTTTTGCACGAGCTTCTCCCAGCGCCTTACGTACACTACTGGCCGAGCGAGGTGGCGCAACGGTATCACGTTGGACTAGCATTCGGGAGGACCTGAGTTCGATACCCGGTTACGGCCTTCCAGACTTAAGTTTTCCATAATCTCCCGCAATCGTTCCAGGTGAATATTGAAATTGTTCCTTAACTCCTAGTTTTTGGCGTTATGTGTGAACGCCTCTAATTACGTCGCTGATGAGACGTAACGCAAAAAAAAAATCACCTTAAAAACACACACAAATTCAGCCAAGAACAAAGTGTTGACTAGGGTTATGTGAGCGCGGCGGGATAAAACAAGCAGTACACACATGTACGCAGTGTTGCCTACGTGCTAGATTCTGTATCACCACACCCAAGTTTCGCGTACGGTTTGCTCGAAAACTATGTGTCCTAGACAATCGCTACAAGGAGACCGTTTCTGTTAACATAGGTCACATTATATGTTATAATACTCTTATGTTAGAAATGTAGTACGCAATTTTAGGTTAGCCACCCCTTTTAATTTCATAAGAGTAGAATGTCTCAACTGTTGTTTGCTGTTGGTTTGTCGGCCGCATTAATATGACGTATATGAGTATTGTCAGTTTACGTCGATGAGTTTTCGGTGTGTTTGTAAATTAATGTTTTCAAATTTGTTTTTCAAATGCCTATTAATTCCTTAACATTACGATTATATGCAAAGTGTCTCAGCCTTTATTTATCACAAGGAATCACCAGTCGGAGTTTGCCGGTGTTTTATGTAAACATTCTGTGTCTATATATATATATATATATATATATATATATATATATATATATATATATATATATATAACTTGACTGACTAAATGTAGATTCAATATGAGATATACGTTAGTATTTCAGTTGTAAATTCTGTGCTGAAGTGCTTTATTATTTTCACCTTTCAGACAGTTTATATATTTTACCATACTTATTAACATAAATATAGCAACATAAGCAATACGTACAGCGTATAGATTTCCACTAAATCTGAATTTCGTATCCATGGCTGCAATAAAACATATTTGTTATTATTATATTTAACAAAATTGCCTTCAAAACTGATGACATTATGTTGATAGACTATATAAAATCTTGTATAGTAGCAGTTACTACATATTTTTTTCAGGTAGCGTATCCCTTCTGAGACTATCAACGAGGTGTTTATAGTTTTGAAATCTTAAATTTTTATTCAGTGCTTTGCTCTAATCCTGTGGTTTCAGTGTGTATACCTTAGGAACACCAGGCAAATTCTTTTTAATAAAAATCACATTTTCTCAGATCTAAAATTATGTTTATCACTCGTTCACAAAATATAATTATCGGTATGTGTTATTAACTTCAAAATCGACGCCTTTAATCAACTGTATTTCCTTTAATTCCTATCCATATGTTGTAGCGTTATTTGAATAACACGACGAATCGTACAATTAGTATACTATTTTTCTCACACTGTTTAGGAATTAAATTTAATAAGTAATGCTAATTGAAACGCAAAAATGTTAACATATACTTAGAATTGGTGCTACAAGCAAACATTTTTATGCATACTCTATAACTAGAAGCACTAGTATTTCGTGTATTGATTCTAGGTCAGGTTGAACGTCAATGATGTATACTTCACTGCATTACTGTGATCGGACAACAGTTGTTCTGATACACATTTTACGACTGCAAACCAGTAATAAATAAGGAAATATATCGTTGCGAACACACGTGGTACCTGCGTTTACAGTTACAAGCCAATGAATATTCGACTGTAGCCAGTGTGTGTATAGGACTGAGAAGTCTAAGCTGCTACCAGATTAATACGCTAACTAATCGTGCCTCTATCTATAACAAATATTACGACTTTAAAACCAAGACTTTGTACATCAGGAGTGTAGTGGAATATTAAGTTAAGCATGTTAACGTTTACTTTGGTGAGAACAAAACTAATGAACCTAATTTTTTATGTTTCTTATGAATCACAACTAACGGCGGGCTATCATGCGTCTTGCAACACACGTCGTGATTGCAAAAAGGGTTAAAATTAAAGCTGATAGAAGAAGTATTATAACAGTATTAACTTATTTATACAAAGTTTTATTTCACTCGTGATATTTCTAAAGTTCTAACTACAGTCGAAGATATATGACTCACTTTACTAGGATAATAGTGGCGATATGACAGAATACTTTATTTCTCCACGGTATTTCGGAGAAAATCTTTCCTGCTGTTGGTCAGCGTATTTTCTCGGGGTACTCTCATTTACAATGCATTTGCCTTACATCGCTGCTCCTTACTTACATTATACCACTTCTCACCAGTCCTCAGAAAAATTCCCAATTTAACACGCCAAGAATTTTCCTGCAGCACATTTCTCACCAAAACAGTATTAACAAAAATATTTTGCTTCCTGACCTGACGATATATGCGAGAATTATCGGTTATGTAAAGATAAGTATTATTTTTAGATGAAAATATCGGAATCGGTTTTCATTGTAAAAAAATATCATTTCATTGTTTTCAAAATGAGATCACTGATAACATTTGTTACCTGAAACACTCTCCGAGAAGCTGATAACTGGTCGTAAGTGGACCAAACAATGAGACAGAATATATTGAAGTAATGTTAATAAGACGATTCTGTGTCAGTGAGATTTTGTTTCTATGTTTCTGCAGATTGAATCGGCAATGACCGGTACCTGCCAGTAATCTGCTAGACAGCTCTCTGATGTACGTCCTTGCTATTATATATAAATATATATATATTAAAATAATTTATTTGGAATTTATATGTTCTTGAACAGCACAAGGCTTTGGTCGAGGTACAGAGGTACACAGAAGAAAGAGGTAGGAAGTCGGCCAGAGCTTGTCCCAGAAATCGCCTGAAGTGATTTCGGGAAACCCTGGAACGCGAAATCAGGAAAGTCGAAGCAGGGACTTGAACCCGAGTCCGACCGAATGAGAGGCGAGTGTTTTACCACTGTGTCAGTTCGCTCAGTTGAGACAGCTACCGTAGCTGAGGGGAGTCAAATAGCTCGAGTCATACGTGTAGTATAAGTTTGTTTTTTAACATCGTGAAATACTATTGCTAGACACACTGGAAGATCGCATAGTCTCCAGTAAACTATAGTATATTAACCGTGACACGTGTGAAAAGTTTTGTGGCGAATCACACACGCTGTGTGTTCAAGCTGTACAGTTCTAACTGGGCTTGTTGTAGAGAGAAACAATACTTCAAATAAACGATAGCCAATACAGATGCAAAACATTCAGTGTTATATACAGCATGTTGGAACCTAGCAAACAGTCAACTATTCCCGCGATTTTCCAGTGTCTCTAACTACTGCAAAACCATTATTTCCATACGTAGTCTATTTCCGCCTGTATTTTCTTGCAACTTGTGCTCGTGTAATCCTCATGAAGGTTGTAATCAACTAGACACTTTCGCCGAAAAATTCGACCTACATGCTGCATCTAATCGCATACTGACTGGCATAAGTACAATAGTGAATAATCTAGACTTTGAGTGAGTGGCATCTTGTGGAATATCACAAAGTCATTTATGTATAGGATAAATATTAAGAATAGCCACTGATCGTATACCAGTCAAACTATTTTATTTAGAGCTATAGTTGATTGACGAAATTTATTTCTATAGCGGTTAGATGTAGTCCTACAAATAGAAAATATTTCGTTGGGTTAGATTAGTTTGGATTAGATTACATTGTTAGATTTGGTTTACCTAACCTAACTAACCTAATGAAAAATGTTATTTTTATAGAACCATTCCTAACCACTAAAGAAACTTATCACATTAATAAACTGTGCCTCTAAAATGAATAGTTTGGCCATTTTACGAAGAGTGCCTATTCTTCATATATAACATGTATAGTGTTTCTTGAAATTTTTATTTTACTACGACGATTTTCATTAAGTTATCTATGACTGCGTGTTTTATTGGAAAATCTAACTAAAAACCTCGCAAAACTTCACTTCACTACACACCACATGTGTTTATTCACTTTTTTTTTCACTACCTCAAATTTACACGTGCAGAATGGCAACAGTTTCTTTTGAGTTTCGGTTCTAAATTCATAGATTTTAATTTTTTTTATATCCGTTTCCATCCAAATACTTTCCCACAAAGTTTAATTTTTGTATATTGCAATATAAAATATAAAGTGGGAAATCAAACGTTGCTTGGCATTTTAAACATCAGAGTAATTTTATTGTAAATTTATGGATGGTAATAATTTACCAGGTTTCTATTTTCTAATTAATGAAACGTAGTTTTTCAAGGTATTTGTATGAATGCCCCCTTAAAACTCTCCCAATATACACTGTTTATAGTGAAACGTAACGTTTATCATAAGTCACATAACTCATAACTAGAGACATACAAAAATTCGCTATCATTTGGTAGCAGAGCATAATGTGTTGTCATTTACGTGTGTTACGTCTTTACAGAGATTGGCCTCTCTACCGTGTAAACATTCTCCGCGGCAAGTCACGGCAATATTAGCCTGAGGGAGACGTCGAACAAGCCTATAGTCACTTGGAGTCTAGTCAGTTGTCAGTAAATAACGCGAATTTTGCATGACTACTCATAACGCTTTTATTAGCTTGACCATGTATATATGTATGTGTGTACGTATGTATATATGTATGTATGTGTGTGCATTTATGCATGTATGCATGTATGTAGGTATGCATGTATATATGTATGTACGTATACATGTAAGCATGTATGTATACATGTATGCATATATGCATGTATGTCTATATGTATGAATGCATGTACGTATATATGTACGTATGTATGTAAGTATGTATGTATGTATGTATATGTGTATACGTATTTATGTAACAGAATATTTCAGTTTAATTTTCACCTACTTTCAGAAGTCGGAATTATTTGAAATTCTGCACTCGTGTTTAGAATGACAGT
>PNEQ01050241.1:35199-70325 GCA_003012365.1 Medauroidea extradentata
TATATATATATATATATATATATATATATATATATATATATATATATATATATATTCTTCGAGAATAGCAGCGGAAAAGTGGTTTAACCATCGTCTCACATTATGTCGGTAGGATAATTTTAACAATTTTTTTTTCAATTATAGAAAATAATTTTAAGACTAAAAAGTAAACTCATCAATATGCATTTAAAAGTAGAAAACTAATATTTAAATGTAAAGACTTCTTTTAACAGTGACATAATGTCCTACAATTCCGTATAATTAATTTTTTGAATAATCTCAAAATAAGAATAATGTCATTGGACAATTAATTAACTTTTATGAAAAAAAAAACTTCTTTTCATAATGACTTTACCTTTACGAATGGCAAGCTATAAATAATTTAAGATAATAATAAGCACTCCATCTTATTTTTAACATTAACGCTAGTTTCTGGCCAATGACTTTACTCTTAGTTAAGGCTTACATAAAAAAAAAGTTGGGATATTCTATCGCTGGTGACCAAATGTTTATAATAATTAGTTCTACTTTTTAGTTCATATCTCTTTAACAGCGCGTGTTTTAGTGTTTTTTTAACTGTAATTTTATTTTGTGCTTTGATATGTTAGACCTGTTTAAGTTTTTAACAGTAAGGTTAAAAATTAATTGTAAGGAATTATTTTGTAATTACGTTAGTAAAAATAATGTATTTTTTTACTCTGAATACACACGAAACGGAGTTACGAGGTTTTATCATTAATGTGACGATAAGTAAACTAGGACAGGAACGAAGAGCAAGGCACTGTGTATGAGTGTTTGCAATACTACGCACTACCACAAATAGCAACAATGTTACAGTTCCCACAACTGACATGCATCTCAATTCATGGGCTCGTTCACACATTCCAAAGTGCCGATTTGCGAGTTTGCACTCGTGATGTCATAGCTGATCGCGATGCAGGTGGTAGATAAGATACCTTGTGTACATTCTCAAAGTGCCGAACGCGTAACGTGAGCATTTACGTAACCACCCGTTTATGTAAGAGAATGAATGACGACGAGCGAGGGAAACACTATTTGCTGCGGGCAAACACGTTGTTCATATTGACAGACCGAGCGATATTTCACGGCCACGGAACGAGCTGTCAAACAAATATCCTGAATGTTTTCTTTATTCGTCCATTTTACGAGGCGATTTCTCACCACGCAAATTAAATCAAATTTTGAGGTCACGCCACGTAATAAATTTTATTGCACTGCAATCAAAGTCAATGAAATTTTATATATTCAAGTGAGTGAGCAAGAGACATCGGGGTCTTTAGCGCTGGTGAGGGGTGACATGAGGTAAGTATGGAGAAGCGCCGGAATGAAAGGGCGGGGAAAACGGGAGAGCCCAGAGGAAACCCGCTGACCAACAGCATCGTCCGGCACGATTCCCACATGCGAAAATATGATCGTTTAATTTTTTTTCTGAGGATTATTATATTAATTTTCCATAGTTTTTATCGTAGTCTAATGTGTAAAAAATTTTTTAAATAAATGTATTCCTTTCGTTATTTTATCTTTCAAACCATGCATGCTTGAAACAAACTACTTTTTGTTATTAATAAATTTATTTAATTTTTTTTTACCGAAACTAGAAAAATATCTTAGACATTCAAAGCTCTCCCTCCCCCCTCAGATTTATTTTCTTGAAAGAACTTATAAAAAGGGGAGGTGAGAGTTAGAAAAAAAACAGTCTGGAAAAGTAAAGGAAGAGTGCAGGGTGGCTCAAAACCCACAGTCAGTGCAAGGTAGGGTAACGTTTGTTTCAACCCCTCATATATATAATAGTGGTGGACTCTACCCCCGTCTCCTCCACCCCTAGCCCTGGGTACTGAAAGTCTCCTCTCTCTCACAGTAGAGGCTGCCAGCTACAGCCTTGGATGGAACGTGCGCAGAGGCGTCTGCGCAGGCGGGCTCCTTCCACCGTGCGGTTTCCTTCCGCTTGTAAACAGCGCCGTCGTTGTCGGCGTCGCGTCAGTGATCTGCCGGCCGGTCTCCCGCGAGGTTGTCCCTACACCCCAGCACGACGCGCGTGCGGTGGTCCTGTCGCCAGAGGAGCGTCTTACGAGGCAGCGCGCCAGCTCTTGGGCAGCAGGTCACCGGCTCGACACCCGACCAAGTCGCGAGTTCGAAGCGCGTCTAGAAGGCGTCTGCAGGAGACGACCCACGGAGGAGAGGAAGAGTGGTCGCCGAATAAACCTAGACTTTGTCGCGAGTTCGAAGCGCGTCGAGGGGTGCTCGCGGAAGAAGAAGAAACAGAAATAGGTCACCGTCGGGGGCAGTTGATTGGATCAAATCTCGTCCAATAAAGGCGGAGCGGCCCCGGAGGCCCTCGCGGTTCTAGGATCGCCCGTGGAAGAAAACCCAAGTGATGGCGGACATGGCCGACGACAACTCGACGTCCGCGCCCCCGCACTTGAACGTGACTGTTGCGCCGCACCTGGCACCCACCTCGCAGGCGGTCATCAGCGTCTTCTATGTGGTGGGCATCGTCGCCAACTTGGCGGCTCTCGCGATCCTCTGCTCGGGCAAGAAGTATCGCAACCGCAAGCACACGCTGATGCTGCGCTTCCTGGCCGGCAACGACCTGGTCGCGCTCGTCGGCATGCTGGTGCAGATGTACCTGCAGCTGCACGGCACCGTGGGCGGCCGCGTCCTCTGCGTCTTCCGCGTCCTCTGGAGGTACTTCGGCGTCAGCTCGGGCTGCGTCGCCATCGTGATGGCCGTCGAGCGCTGGCTCGCCCTCACCCACCCCTTCGTCTACCAGAAGGTAAGTCACTCTTCTGAATACATGATTTGCGGCGAGACCAACATGACTCATCCGACAGGTGGTTCGGAACCCATCATTCTTCTGCCACTTCAAATGTGACTACAGCCACTGGTGACAAGAATTATGCAATATTTAGTTTCAGTACCTTATCAGCACATCTGCAGCTCTGCTTCGTGGTCAGTGAGTGAAGAGATTCTGGTCAGCACTCAGTCTCTAGGTCTTCAACGCTGGTGAGGTGTGATGTGATGTATGGAGAAGCGCCGAAATGAAAGGGCGAGTGAAACAAGAGATCCCGCCGACCAACGGCATCGTCCGGTACGATATCCCACATGCGAAATCCTGAGACCGACCCCATGGGGAATCGAATCCAGGTGGCTTTGGTGGGAAGCGAATGCTCTAGCCACTACGCCAGCCGCGACCTCTTCATGGTCAGTGATTGGATGTTTATAACACTTAACGTCTAGGGGATCTACTCGTAAATCACAACGTGTCGCGATAATCTTACTCTCATTGGCACAGTCAAATGAGCCACGCCTTTGTAATAATGCACTCTGCCAATAATAACCTACATGTGTACGCATAAGACGTTGAAACAAGTCAGTGGTTCTAGTGATGAGGAGAAAGAAAACGTAATTTAATATTTGTATCAAACACGATTCTACTTTAAACACGAAACAAAATGTTAGTTCTTCCAAATAAAATTATTTTACAATGTTTATATGCACGTTCATTGTAAAGTGTCAATTTAGATTTTCTGTTGGTACATGTAGTTGAAACTATCCTCATGGCTAAGATACTAAAATTTAACGTGTCAACATATGCGCAGGGCTGCGTCAGGGTACACAAAGAAAAATTTTGATAGTCTAATTCTTATCCTGACTGTTCAGATTTTAAGAAATATAAAACCTTCATCTTTGTACCTATAAAGGCAGCCTAAAAAAGTACCTCAGTGATTTTTATTTTCACTGTGAATTAAATAGCATTCAATGTTTGAAAGAACATGAATCAGTAAAATTACGATGCTGGCATTTTTAACTGTGAAATTCTGAGAGCTTTTTATAAATTGAAATACATTACATTCCAAACAATGTCTAAGCGTTCAGCTATATCTGGTGATAAAATAAAATTGGGAAATTTGTTCTGTGCATCGCCCTTAAGCATGTCCAATTCACGATAACTCGAGTACTTTCATTTCAAGTGAGTTTTTAACAGCTATCGAATGCATGTTATAGCGCTTAAGATATTAACCACTGAGAACAAGTACATATATGCACTGTTTTCACTTGTCGCATGACAGGTAAAGTTGTAAATTGACTCAAATAGGAAACTTTTAAAAAGCTCGCTTACCGAGAGCCGATTTTAAAAGTTTTTTATTTATCTCTGTATTGAGGTTTTAAACACTCAGTTGCCATTACCTCCAAATAATTAGTTACTTTATTTATCTGTATATTTATATTATAAAGCACTTGAAATAAGTTAATGATGTCACAGATGTAGAGAATGATCTCTCTAGCCGTACGTCGTAAAATAAATTGCTCAAAAATTCGATTAAACTGCACTAACGTGTTTTTTTTTTAATGACAATGACTTGTGTATTTCAAATCAGTAACAGATAAGTGGGCAGACTGCATGATATTGTCTGTTTATCTTTGCCACCGAGCATTGTGTTCGTACTGGAGCTAACATCGCCTTGTTCTGCACAGAGAGGTTTATGTTATAGTTTTGGCTTATCTATCTGGTTTTTCCCTTCCTTAACAACTGATGATATACACTGTAGTTCAAATATCAATTGCAGTGAAATTTATATTTCGAAGTCCTGCTCCTCTGTTTCTTTGGTTGTATTGAGATAGTTAATATTCAAGCCTAAATGAGATCAGATATCAGAAACCTGTTTAGCGGTTTTGTTTCAAATCGTTACCTTCATGTTTGCTAATTTTTTTTAAAGAAAGTAAATACTATAGATTTAACCAGTTATGTAACAAACGAAATTATCGTCAATTGACTTTTCAGTCAGACTTATATAATTTTACGCGTTGAAAAAATAAATTAGTTATCACAGCAAAATCCATTTCAAACAAAACCGCCACGCAGAAAGTAAACTCTTGTAGTGAGTAGTACGTAGTCCGTGCAAAATTATTTTGTGGTAAACACAAGATTATTTTTTTTTTTACCACGGTATTTTAGGGGTGACAGCAAAATTGTTTTGTGTTTAGAACAAAAATATTATTTTGTAGGGCCAATACTAACAAATAGTTTGTAGCTGTTACTAAATATTTTTTGTGATGTGTGATATCTGCTCCCGTTTAAGATTAAAAATGTAATGATCGCAAAAAAGAGTAGAAACATGAAATAATGGTCTTAAATTGCAGTACTGATAATATTATTTACTGAATTTTGGTGTAGTTCCGTTTGGTTACTGTACGCAGTCAATTGTTATGCACATGTCGCAACACCATTAAGACGTCATAATATCTTCCTAAATTTTAGGAACACTCGTTATTAAAGTTGCGAAAAAAAAATTATTTCTTACGATTATCTCTAAAACTAAAAAAAAAAAAAATACCAAGCGAGGTGGAACAACTTAAATACGCAGGTCTCCCATTCGGGAGGGCTCGGAATCGATTCCCATCCCCGACCATTCCAATTTCGGTTTTCCATGGTTTCTCTAAGTCACACCAAATGAATGCCGAGATCTAGCTAAAGGCCATGGCAGATTCCTTCCCTGTTTCCTGTAAGTACAAAACAATGGTTCCGTCTGTAATGCTCTCGTTGTCGATTAGATGTTAAGTTCAGCAAGCTGCCTACCAAAATACAACTTATAATGATAATAATTCTAATAGTAATAATGATAACTTTAGTAAAATCACGAAACTATCCTATGCATTTTCTTTGGAGTCGTAATAAATATTTGATATTTAAATATATATATTTGTTTAGTCATTAACGGCCATATTTTTCATATAAATAAATATTTATTTATTTTTTGGTGTGCACATGATCGGTAAGTTCGTAACTGTTTAAGTTTCATAAGACTCACAAAAACACGTCATATCTTTGTGTTACATTGTCACTACAATTTATCTGTTGGAACTCGACTTCAAGTATTTTGTGTCGTCGAGGTAGACGTGAAAACATAAAGAAGGTGGGGTGGTGGAGAAAGATACTGGTTGTCGTCCCATTAGATTTTCAAGCTTTATTTCAGTTTTCATGTGTGTTTTACCATACTTTAATAAATGTGGAACCTGTCCGTACGTCACTATCTAATTTAACTCCAATTACTCTCATTAATGACAATAAATCGCACCCAACAATCAGAATAAGTAGAATACGTTTGATTGTTACTTCAGAAATGTATTTTCAAGAGAACGGTGAAATGTACGTGTTAAGTATTTATAATAGTAATGACTAAAGCTTTTGTATATGTTACAAAACTTAGTAAGTACATATGTAAGTTTAAGTAACTATTGAAAGGATATCTTGGTTCACAGGAAACCTGTCAGGAATTGGTTCATTGCCAAATTCTTAGCCAATGTAATCTACCGAGCCCAAACCGCCTTCAACCTCTATTTCCGTGTCAATGATCTTAAAAGATCTTCATCTAGAGCAATGCTCAAGGTGATCAGACAATGTGTAAAGTTTTAATTGTAATATTGTAAACTATATTTAAATAAACAAAAGTTAAATTAATTAGTTACATAACTATTTTTAAGGTTCATATAGAATTTTTTGGGATCCGGGTTAGAATGATCTAGGGGTAATATCACAAAAGATTCGGAAACTCGTAAATGCATAGTTCCCTCGGTAGTGGGCGCTAGGCCTATTGTTTTGGGGTCAGCAACCTGGCATAAACAAACTAGTGCGACTATTCGTTTCGATGCCATTTCCGGAAATTATCGAACGACATTTCACGCACCAAAGCGCGTAGTGTGTGTGTGTCGAGTTGAAGAATACTCTCACGCCCTCTAGCAACGCGACTGTTATCAATTTTCAAATTTGTTTTCATGTATGCTAACTATTTTCTAGCAGCTCATGAGTTTCGTAACACAAATTATGAAACATCCCTTATTAACAAGTGAAGTAAGACTACAACTGGACTGAAAGGATCAATCGAGCAGAAGCTTGTAATGCCATGGTACTTACAGTAAAAAATTTTCATGAAAATTTACGTTTTTCGAACTCGATACATTAAAGCTATATAAAAGGTTTTTCCAAAATGTGACTAAATTTTGTACACAGTTTGACGAGTTTTTTAACGCAGTCTCTTGCCCCGGTGTTGATCACTAAATGATGCGTCAGAAACAGTTCATAAAAAACATTTGACTTTGCAAAAATGTTTGTTCACAAAGTTGGCACAATGTATTTTCTCGTGACCCTCTATTTTAGATTGTTAAATTAGCTTACAAAAACATCTTGGAGTCTGCAGAATTACAGTTGAATGTTGTAAATGTGAGTACGTAGTGTAGGCTATGTTGCAGATCATTTTTAAAGGTGAATATTTCAAGGTAGGAGGGAGGGCTGGAGTGACATCATGCCTCCTTACTTTCCCTGTATACGCCACTAACTCAGCGCACAGTTGAACCTTGTTTATGTTTTCTTTGATATCGTATTGATTGAATGTGATATATTCTGATCTGTGTGCATGATTATTGCTAGAGACCCGAAAATTACGAGAATTCATTTGAGAGGACGTTAGATTTCAAACACATGTAAACGTTAATTGCTTGTGTAATTGGTATGGACCTGAAAAATTCGCCTTTTCTTCTAGTCACAAGCTATAATCCCACCAACTGTAAGTTCGTGTCTCTTTCACAATTGGTCCTTGGCTTATTTGTAGGGCCCGGTAGTTTTCACGAAAAGATTTTTGCAGCACTTTGTTTCAGTGTCTTACGTGCGCACCTGCATCTCTGCTTTGTGGTCAGTGATTGGATGCCTTAACACCCAGCGTGTGGAGGTTAAACCCGCAAATCACAGATGTGTTGTGTCACAGTTAACCACGTACTGATTGGTATAGTCAAATGAATAATGACTCTGCACAAAAACACTTTGCCAATAATCATGAAGTTGAGGTGCAGGTGTACACGTAAGACACTGAAACAAAGTGGGGCAAAAATCTTTTCGCGAAAACTACCGAGCCCTACTTATTTGACAGCTCGTGTAAGTCACTGAGCCAAGAACAAAAAATTAACTAAATGCAGGCCCATATCACTGTGTAGCGAGCAGCTAATGAACGGATACTGTGTACTTGAGTGCACATACATTCTTGGAGGCTAGCCTGCAGGTCAGTGAACCTGAGAATTTTTCCCGTCTCTACTAATTGGGTTACTGTTTCTGAAACTCTGTTTTTGAACTGTGAATCAATAACAGATATGTAAGACTCTCGCTTTACCTTGCAGGCCGCCAGGTCGTTGAACAAGCGAAATTTCCCAGGTCTCTAATTATTGCCTAACAATACCAAAGTTATAAGATCGTGGTACACTGCCTGGATAAAAAGTGAAAACTTAAATATAAATGATTTTGTAAACTAAAGTTAAATTTTAAAAACAACCTAGAAAATAGTTCTTCTTAACTCTATAAAAATGTAACACAGTTATGCGTAATGGCGATACTTTCGCTACTTATTTGCCGAGTTAACCAAATTATAAATGTAGGGAATCCCTTTTTATGGATTTACTGAGTAGATTTCTAAACCGTTGAGTATAAGAAAAAGAAAACCTTTATAATGAGATATATAACGCTTTCGTGACGAATTTTAACACATTCGTGTTTCCTCGTCTTTAATGTACTATTTGTGACAGCTAGTTAGTGCAGCACATATCGAAATACAAGCAGTGTTACATAACGGTTTTTACGTAATTTTCTGCAACCTGTTTCCGCAGCACACCCGGCCTTGCTGAAAGTTGCAGCTATCCTCGCCTGGTACCGTTATGCGCATGCGCAGAACTCGTGCCGATCAGAATATACGACTTGATGAGGTCAAAGTGGCGTTTCACACGTATGTTTGTAGATCATCGTGACCCTGCTTAGCACAGTATAGGTTAATTCTGCTACATGCTGGGAAAATATATGTTAAAAGTTTGGCACAGTAAAAGTTTATGCCGCTTGAGCGCTGGTAAGCGTGTTCCGTGCTTCACAGGACGTTTGCAAAATACTGATTTTAACCGAGTTCGGAGGAATAGAATAAACCACAGGTGGCTAATTAGGAGCCTCTGCAGAACGTACACAAATAACCAATCACTAATTTTTCGAAGAACACAGCATCATAATTAGAGGTGGTGGTATATCGCGAAAAAATTTTGTACCAACATACCCTTGAACGTATGATTGGGTGATATACGTCTGACACAATGTAGATGTCTGCAGACTAATAAGAAGGGATAGGACATTTCGCGAAAATATTTTTGCAGCACTTTGTTTTAGTGCCTTACGTGCGCACCTGCATCTCTGCTTTGTGTTCAGTGATTGGATGTCGTAACACCCAGCGTGCGGAGGTTAAACCCGCAAATCATAGACGTAAAGTGTGGTAGTTATCCGTGTACTGATTGGTACAGTCAAATGAATAGTGACTCTGCACAAAAAAAACTCTGTCAATAACCTTGAAGTTGAACTACAGGTGTTACGGTATCCAATCACTGACCACAAAGCAAATATGCAGGTGCGCACGTAAGGCACTGAAACAAAGTGCTACAAAAATACTTTTCGCGAAAACTAACGAGCCCTACAAATCACAGAGTTTTCGCGAATATTAAGTTACGTGATGTTAATTATTTGAAAACCAAAATGACTGCGATGCGTGTTTCAAGGTCGCGTTTATAACTTCGTCTCTTCTGATGCCGAAATCACAGAGACACGATGGGCGCGATGCGACACCGATAATTCTCGTTATTGACTAAACTAGTTTGGCTGCCGCAGGACGAATACTGAACCAAAAAAAAAAAATTACTCTTCATATAATGTTTATTTGTATTAAACAAAATTCTTGAATGTACCTAAAATTGTTCATACCTTTGAGTTTCCGTATTTAAAAAAAATTCAAGTAAAATAATACAGGTGTCGTTCTGTAGCCTAATGCATTCACTTGCACTCAAACGTATTTAATTTGTATCGTTTTGAACCGTTTTTACTTTGAGTAAGTGTAAAACCACTGCATTGTAATAAATTTTAGTGAACGTTACAAGGCATTTCTTTAAAGTCTTAAAAACTTTTGTAAATATACAAAAATTTTCGTGTACAATTATTTGTTAGTAAAGTAAAAAGTAATTTCTTTGTAAAAAAAAAAAACTTACGAGAATTTTGTAGTTTACCAAAATCATAAGCTTGTCTCTGGAACGCTTTCTGCAAAGTAGTGAATATCCATTTTGACTGATTGCCTAAAATTTAAGAACGTTATGACAGTGAACTGTACGTTGAATTTACCGTAAATAAATTAAAGCAGAATTCTTGTTCTGTAAGTCAATTTAGTCTTGGGGTAAGTTGCACAATATCTAAGCGCAAGGTTGCAGGTTCGTTTCTTAGAGCGTCCATAAAGTTATTTTCTCAAAATAATTATAAGTAAAAATGATTTGTTTAAAAAGTGGCATGATTGGAATAATATTTCAGCTTTCCTTATTGCAAGAACGAATACAAGTCTACGCCTTATAATTTTACAAATACCATTGTATTTTTTACAAGAGCAAACTTCGTAGATTTACAAGGAATTTCTTTGACAGCAGGGTTTTCAAGGACTTTCCTCGTAAAAGTGAAAAAAATTTCAGGAGTGTAATATATATATGAATATTGATTAATGCAGTGGTGGATGTAAGGGGGCGGCTAAGGGGCTAAAGGCCCCGTCCTCCCCGCTAAATTGTGTTGAACATTATGTAGCCAAAGTATGTCCAGTCGCCTCAAGGAAATCTGAGTTTTCTTCTATGATGAACTAAGTATAATTAATGTGCCCTACTTGTGTTTGTTATTTGTATTGTTCTGTAACAGTAAACAACCACACTTTTGAGGTGGTTGGCATTTTAAACAATACATAAAATCTCATAAGCCCCTCCCAAAATTTGTTTCTAAATCCTCCACTGGACTAATGCACTTTGGAAATAACAGCATAGTATATATCGGAATTATTCAGTACTCACTTATTACTGGCTGATATTCCTAATTAGATTTTAAAACAGTTCCATCTAGAATCCGTGAAAAACTAAATATGCAGCTATTCCAATAGTGTAAAGTATTAAAATAATATGTTTTACACTGTACGTTGCAGTGTTAACTGTTTTCGAGACGTGAAATAATATTCGGTGAGCAGAAATGAGGTGAGGTGAGAGTGTTTTAATAACGAGGTCTTAAGAGTGCGTGGTATATAATTCAGTGCTAAAAGCATAAGTCTATAACTGTAGGTTTCTCGAAGCTACTTTGCAAAAATCAACACAACAGCAATCCTTGACAATAGTTTTTGCCAACTTTCTGAGAAAAAAAAATTCTCGAGTAACGCATTCCTGAAGAACAATCTCTGACGCCGAAATCTCGTACATTTAATTGCGACACAAGAGATCACGCTTAACAGATGTCAGTTGTAGAACTCGACGCTTATTTATCTACCACGGCCTCTTAAAGAGGGAGGGGGGATGTTAGACAGTTTTAATGTATCTTCAGTTTTTGAGCCATAACATTTATTCAAATTGTATTATGAAAATTTTATCTTCGACAAAACACAGAAAATATTCGTGGTAAACTGCTAGACATAAATAATAACGGAATCTTTCATTAATTTGCCATGCAGGGTCATTGAAAGAGAATTCTACGTTAACTTTAAATATCTTGCACAACACATTAATTAAAGATTCCATTATTATTTATGTCCAGCTGTTTACCGAGAATACATCCTATGCTTTGTCGAAGAGAAAATTTTGATTATACATTTTGAATAAATGTTATGTCTCAAAAACTTAAAATACAATGAAATTGTCAAACACCCCCCTTAAGAGCCGATGAGGGTGAAATGAGCTGCTGAAAGGATTCGATTCCAGGACCTATTGCAACGTAGACTGGCGCCTAAACAACTGCGCTACGAAAGTCTGCAGCAGAAATGAGAAACCAATGAGGACTTAAGACTAGTGTCCAGTTGACCTTGAACGAGCTATGTTCGGAATCTACCGCGAGGAGTTAAAGTCCACCCACGTAAAGGATATTATTCCAAATAGCGCGCTGCAGTATCTCAGAACGACGTTGCCTTTGCAAGCAGGGAAATGACGTCACGGCACGAAGTTGCACGGTTGCACGACCACACGCAAGATAGCGCGTGACGCGTGCGAGGATCATTCGATTGTGGTGGCCCTGCGTGGTTTCCATTCCTAGATTGTTCCGCAACTTTCCGCAAGACGTGAAACCTACGTTTTCATGAACATACTCATTTGTGTCCGCTACCGTCATATGACAGAGTCAAGCTTTTTATTTCGTAGAGAACTTTTTTTTTGTTGCGCAGTGTTTTTCAAAAATTCGTGTAAAAATAATCAGTTTACGTATCAGTTACTTTTCCCACTGTACCTAACTTCTCGTAGAGGGTAGCTATCCTTCTGTAACAGACAATGGAAACAAGATAGTTTACACTTACTTCTTCACTTCTTTTTTTATGAACTGCACACTCCACAAATAACGCAATTTATTTGAAAACATTTTATGTCAACCCTGTATATATATATAATATACATACAGAGTTGACATAAAATGTTTTCAAATAAATGGCTAGCCGTTTGCTAGCAAAAAATTATTTTGCTTAATATTGGCTTATTTTACAACAAAAATGTGATATTTTAGGGGCAAAAATCTAAAAATTCGTTTGGTGTGTTGCAACAGAAAAATTCAAATGTAAACGATGATTTTTAAATAATGTACCGTTTGCTAGCAACAAATTATTTTGCTTCATTTCGGCTTATTTTACAACAATAATGTGATATTTTAGGGGCAAAAATCTAAAAATTCGTTTGGTGTGTTGCAACAGAAAAATTCTAATGTAAACGATGGTATATAGGCCTAGTGTTAAAACTGTAAGAATGAATTTTTTATATATGTATTAAATTTCGTTTAAAAACTATATATTTTCGAAACCACGAAGAGGCGCGCACTCCCAATTCTGAGTCCAGTATTTGAACACTGCGCCACAACACTCGCCCCGTGCAAGTCTGAGTTTAATACAGGAGTTCGACCAAGAATATCCGAGATTTGAGGAAAGTTCCTCGATGGGGAGACAGGCTCTTTATGAGCTTCTTGCGCTTAGAGGCCATAAGGCAAGTGGTCAGCGGGCAAAAGTCGACCTTACAGCTCGTGTATTGTCAGATCATGATCGTTGTCGTCTAAAAGCACTCATATTAGATATGCAACACTATGACATTAATACAAGTGTCGAAAATCACAGAACTGAACTACAGACGCTAGGAAATATTTTTTCTTCCTTTACAATAAGAAGCCTACACGCCAATGCCATAAATATGCTTTTCAGACTAGTTTCCGATGTGAAAAGTAAGCTTATGAGATCACATTTCTGTCTGTGTGTGTGTCCGTGAACCAGTGAACCGAATTTCGCCAAACTTAGTACAAATATGCTACATATAAAGCAGACTTAACTTATGTGTATTTCGTTCATCCTTTGTCCATATTTTCGCATTGGTGGCTATTTTTAATATTTTAGGATAGTATAACATATTTCAGAAATTTTGTTCAGAAGTTCACCAAACTTGATACATATACACTACACACAAAGCTGACTTAAATATTGTGTATTTCGTTCATCTGTGTTCATATTTTAAAAATGGTGGCCGTTTGGTATTTTTGGCATAGTATGACATATATTAGAAAATATGTTTATAGAGATTCATCAAATTTTTACACATAGACTTTATACAAAGCTGACTTAACTGTTGTGTACTTTGTTCATGTGTTCATATTCTCAAAATGGGGGCCATTTAAATTTTTTAACCATAGTATCCCATACATTAGAACATATTTTTCAGAATTTCGTCAATCTTGGTACACAGATATTGCACACGAAGATGACTTTACTTTTTGCATGATTTATTCATCCAGTCCTCATATTTTCAAAATGACGGCCATCTTTATATCTTTAGCACAGTACTACATATCTTAGGATATATTATTTTCATAATATCATCAAACTTGGTACACATGTACTGCATACGAACCTGACCTGATTTTTGTATATTTCGTTCATCCATCTGTAATATTTTGAAAACTGGGGCTATTTCTTATTTATCTTCATGATAGAAAGACATCTCAGAAAACATTTTCCCCAAATTAGTGAACTAGTTACTCGCATATTACTTTTCAAGCTGACTTATCTTTAGTATATATCGTGTATCATACATCTAAATCAGTATTATCATTCAATATTCCTAGAATACGTAAACGCTTTTAACTTTCACGGTTAATCACCCACTTCGAGGAAAGTGGGCTTATCAGTTATACTGGTAAATTCTTGTTTTTTTTTTAGTTATAGGCAAAGGTTGTTTTTTTATTATTTTGGGAATCCCCGTAATTACACAACAGTTATTTATGAATGTACTAGTTTACGTACAAAAACTTATTTTAATAATACGAAGTCTTGCTAGTGACTCCTCTTAAATCTTTGAGGTACATAAAAAAATATTAAATTTTTAACTGTTGAATTTTTTGTAAATATTTATTAATAATATATTGAACAATTGAAAATAAAATAATAATTTTTTAAGCACTCAACATATTTTTTATAATCAAAAACACATTGTATAATGACAATACCAATGTGACTGCACACTACTCTGTAAAAGTTACAAGGTATAGTATTACTTCAGTTTCATCAGTCCTGAAAAATAGAATTGGCAGAACTATTTGTATGCTCGTCCTAGTTGGTAAATAAGTTGTGATCGACTACCAAGGCAGTAGTGTTTGGGGGTCATGGTGACCCGTAACAAATGTATAAAACTGCCATAAAACAATAAAACAATTACAGAGTTTTATCTCATTTCTGCATTACGATTTGTAGCTTTGAAGTAAATAATAGCTTGCCACAAAACGTAAAACTATCACAAAACAGTTAGAATCTAAATACTACACTATAAAAAATACTTGCATGAATCTCACCATAAAAAATTTGTAGTTAGATTTTTAGCTCTTCTGTACATCACTGTTTATAGTATACAAATGAGATAGTTTGCCACAGAAACATACAAAATTATAGTAAAACACAAGAAATTATCACAAAGAAAATAAAACGTAAGTACTACACCACAAAAAAAATTTTTTTGTGACTTTATCATCAAAATTTATCAAAATAACAGTTACATAGTTTTGTATTGTCAGAAAATCATATATTGAAGTATGAAAGTAATTTGTGACAAATACGTAAACCGTTTTCACAAAGTTAATAAAAACTAAATACTAATATGTAAAACACACTAGCATTAAAAATTACTATCTAACAAATCCCCGAAATGAAATGTAAACATAGTTCTATCTCATCAGTACATCACATTTCATAGCATGCAAATTAATAAAAATTTACTACGAAACATACAAAACTGCTTTGCCAAAGAAAATCAATTTGCAAATTGTAACATTTCTTCTATTCTCATCATTGCGTGTGGTATTCTGCGAAGCAATTCTTTGAATCTTGAAAACACAGGACTACTCCACAGTCATTGCACGACCAGTAGGAACGCTGCTGATTTCTTGCAGTACTGCAGTTTGCACAGCGTTTCCATGTTCCCCTCACAGGCATGTGGCGATTTTCAACTAATCGTTTCTCTAAGGAAACAATTTTCTTGAATTTACCCACTTTCCTTTCAATCTTCCTTTTTCTCTTGGAGTTCTGTTTAGTGGGTGCAACCCTTCAACAACAACCAAACGGAAAGCCTTCACATTAATTGACTTTCCTGTGCTTCTTTCACAGAAGAGTATGAGTTCACTAGTGCCACATCTAGAAAATGCCAGAAGATATGCATGTACCATCTCTTATTTTTTCGGGTTATACTGTAACATGACTTGAGCATATCAGCCATGTCCACATGACCCATGTGAGCATTATAATATTTCACTGCTGTCGGACATCAAATTGTTATTTCTGTTCCATCCTTCTGACATCTTGTAGCTGAGGATTTTTCTTCTGCATCATGAAAGTTACTGAGGAAATGAATTCCTTAGTTGTCCATCCATTTCATGCAGATTATGCCATCTGAAGTTGCCTTCCAGTCACTTTCACCTCTCTTCAACAGCTTGTCACTCTTCAAGTCTTTGGTAAATTTTTCCGGTTTTTTCTTACAGTTCCACAGGTATATTTTTTTTCTTGAAGGTACTGCACCAATCCAACATATGTGAAGTAGTTATCAAAATAAACTTCATATCCTTTGTTTTCTAAGCCTTGGCACAGGGTTTTGACAACACGACCTCCAAGGTCGTCCTCAACCAGACTTCCCACCTTCCCTGTGTAAAGTTCAAATTTACACACACAACCCTTAGCATCAGTCCTCACCCATGACTTGTAGCTGCGTTTGACTGGTTTTGCAGGCACATACTGCTTTAGGAATGATCGGCCTTTGAACTTTATCATGCTTTCATCAACAGACTGTTCTTGTGTCGGGTCATAGTATTTAGCTAACGTTGCGGATAGTACGTCAAGTATAGTCCTGATTTTGAACAATCTGTCAAATTCAGGATGACCCTTCGCACCAGCTTACTGTTGTCATTGAAACGAATGTGGTCTAACAACCAGCTAAATCTGTTTAGGGGCATGATGCTGCTGATGAAAGTGTCACTGAGTTTGGTGTCTCAAGACCAAAAATCCTTGTAGCTTGGCAGGTTTTTTACCTCCATCAAAATGTTAATGGCCAAAAGTATTTCATTTCTTGAGTGTTAGTAGGGGCAGGATTTGTTCCTCCATGCTTCTGGGTGGCATATAAATGTGTTTCAAAAACTATTTTTTCAATGAGAGTTTCGGGAAAAAGTAGTAAGAAAATATCTACAGGAAACTCAGCATTTTCTGGCAACATTGGCCCAGAACGTTCACAAAAAGGAATTTTTTGTGGTGCAGTGTATTTATGGGACCAAACTATGTGATCTTGGCACAACCTTTTTATGAGTGGAGTGTCATCCTCATCTTCTGAATCTGAACTTTGTGTTTTTGTGGTCGAAACGTGTTTTGCAGCACATCGTATGTGTTATGCATCACAACTTTTGTGTCATGCAGCATAACTTCTGTGTCATGCAGCATAACTTCAGTGGCATTGTTCACACCAACAAAATTTTCTGCAATGTCACTGACGTCACTTCTATTGCTATTAGCTACTGAAGAAATAAGCAGATCATCACAAAAAAGCATGAATGTGTTATCTATAAGAACACTGTTTGAAGAAGATGATCTGCTGTTAGATTTTTGTGTGCAACGTACCTCTTCATCATCATAGCCTTGGAGCTCATATTCTGATCCTTCACTTGGTATTTCAGCCAGCAGCATCTGGACAACATCATGGGTGAGCTCAGAAGCTTTCCATATTTTCTTCTTTAACTTATATGCGACATCCTCAACAACGTCTACGCAAATAAATGCAACCTAATACTCTCTTATTCATGTAGGTCGTATGCATCCTGAACGAGGTCAGTGCCACAAAAAAAAGGTTGTAAAATTTAAAGTAAGCATTTTTAATTGATCTGTGTATAATAAATGCTATAAAACATAAATTATTCAAATAAGTATCTTGTATTTTTCATGCAATAATAAAATTGCATACAAAACTGGTAGCTACGGTTTGATATATATATATATATATATATATATATATATATATATATATATATATATATATGTGTGTGTGTGTGTGTGTGTGTGTGTGTGTGTGTGTGTATATATATATATATATATATATATATATATATATATATATATATATAATGCCTATATGAAATGCAAATAAAGCTACAGTTTGATATGTTTTACAAGAAATGCAAAATAATACTTAAGTTAGGTAATTCAATTGCAAACAAAAAATAAGTAACCATATGTTTGTGGTTGAGTTCCAAGCTGCACATTGGTATTACTTAAATACCGCCCTAGTTAAATTCGATAAAAATAAAACTATATGAAATAATAAGCAAATAGGAGGTTGAATAATTTATAAATATATTATTCTAAAAAATAATGAAACCACTTACCTGAAAACATATGTAAAAATACGGTTTTGAGTGTTGCAAGTTACTGGAACGTGGGAATAACAAAAATCATATGACCTACTGAAATGAAATAATTTACACTTAAATTATATATATTTTATGGGCCACATCCTACAATATTAAAAATCACAAAATGAATTGCCTTTGTACTCTTTAAATAAATCTGGAAATAATAATTTCCTTCATTTTTGGCAAATTTTTAAATAAAGGCAAAATTATTTAGTTGATGTTTTTAAATCTTTTAGCATATGACCCATAGTACCTTGTTTCAATGTAAATTATTTCATTAGAGTGAGTCACACGGTTATTGTTATGTCGCTATGGTAAATCTATGAGAATTAAAACATTTTTACAAGAGAAAAATGTAGGCATACGTCACGTCTATAAAACTAACAGTGTGTCGTGCAAATATAAATTTAAGAAATTTTCCCACGCGAACACCCTTAATTACTGAAGAACGTAAAGGAGCTGTAGTGGCTAGAGCAACTAGAGGCGTAGAGGCTAGAGCAATCGCCTCCCACCAAGGAGATCCGGGCTCTATTCTCGGTGGGGTCGGTCACCGAATGTTCGCATGTGGGAATCGTACCGGACAATGTCGCTGATCGGCGGTTTTTCTCAGGGAACTCTCGTTTCCCCCGCTCCTTCATTCCGGCGCTGCTCCATACATCGTATCACCGCTCACCAGCGCTAAAGACCTTGATGTTAAGTGCTGACCGAAATCTCTTCAATCAAATACGCAAATTATCTGAATTTCGTTTCCCGAATTGGTGAAGCGTGTGGCAAGTTAGTTTTCGGTTAAAGTTATTTGAAAGTCGTTTGCAACATTTATGTTGACAGGAACAACGGCTCACACCAACAGGAAAAAAATGTGGGAGTGGCCAATTATTAGGGACCAGAGAAATTCGCAGGTTCGTTGATCTGTAGGCTGGCTTCCATAAATAGCTGTGTTTTGTAGAAGGCTGTAGTTGTTCATTGGCTATTCGCTGACACACTGATATATGATTAAGCCCGAAAGTTGTGGCTTCTTTATGATTGGTCCAGAATCCTCCAGAATGTGTTAAATTAGTTAAGGAGCCTCCCTAGCTAGGCTGCATTTGTGTGTGTGAGGCAGGCATTTTACTATGGGACTTTCACAGGTGACCACATTATTTTAGTTGTGGGTAGCATAGTTCAAAGTCTAGCGCTTGTTTCTATAGTTGTGTTTTTTTTTTTTCGAACCCGACCATTAGTTTTCCAGATACGGCAGTCAGTAAAAGCCATGTTTAGCACTTCTGAGGGGCCAGAATATAATATTTCTAATAAACGTGCCGAATTTTTAAAATTATAGCGACATAGTTTGAAGTGTGTGTTCTTTTCGTAGATATACAGATATAATATACGTCAAAAAGTTTCGTCAGAAAGAGACTAGTCTCAATTCGTTGCAACGCATTTTAAAGGCAGGTAGCGAAGGCCCTTACGGCCCAATTGCGAAAGTGACACAAACTTGAAGTAGCTTAAATTCTTGTCTGTGCCTAACTGAAAACGGGAATTTTTCAAGACCCCCTCCCTCCGTCAATTATGTGTTGTAGGATACCATCCCAGCGTTCGGAATTTTATGTATTGGTTTTTCAGGATAAAGTGAGCAGTTTTGAAACCGTAGTTACTTGTTCTTTCCTTTCAGATACTTTCAGTTTCCTCTCACATTATAATACAAACAGAGCAATCTAAGTAACAATCAAAGTGTATACTGTAGATGAAAACTTACTTAAAAATTAACATCTGAGGTCATAGGAAATCATATTTTTAATTATTATTCTATAAATATTGTGTCCAAAAATTGGTAACAGTACCACAAACCACCACCTACAGTTGGGCGTAACATCTCATCAACACAGCGTATTTGAAACCGAACTAATTGTTTCTGAAGATAGGAAACGGTGATAGAGTGGCTATGGTCTTGAGATTCCACTATACACCTGATGTTCAAATTATTTGTTTCGAAGCTGTAATATTTGTTATAGAGTATGAATCAAAAATTTTTCTTTTAAAAACGAATTTAATGTGTGCGTTCTTTAAAATACCTCCCCTAAATTTGCATTGCTTGATAAATGCAATTTAGTGCAAACATGTTAAAGAACAAATTCATTAAATTGGTTCTTCAAACAAACATTTTTGATTTACACTCTAAAAATAATATTCGGCTTTAAAACAGAGAATTTGTTCATCAGGTGTAAAGTGGAATCTTAAGTTGAGAACCACCCCAGCATTCGCATGAAATGACTTAGAGAACCATGGAAAATCTAAACCCGGATAGCCGGAGCCGTGAATCGATCATTAGTTCTTCCGATGCCGGCGTTCGTCTCAACTAATCAACCTTTTTTTTTATTCTATACCATTTCGACAATTAAATTCAACACAAATGTTTTCTCTGTATAAAGATACCCAGATGTATCTTAGTGCATTATAATTTCACTGAAATAAATTTCTGTGGTAAGGCTAGTTTTAACATAAGTACGAATATAAAATAATAAAATTTCAATTTTGACTTGTAAGTACGCATGATGAAGTTGCTTTTCTTATTTAATTTGAGAAGAATTACATAATGTCCGAAGAATGTAGGTTTTCTTTGCGTGGATGTAAAATTGCAAATGGTTTTCTTTAGATCATCATTGCTTGTAGAAAGTTACTCGATTTAAAGTAAGGAGTTTTGCAACCTCCATTAAACAAAAACGTGCTCCTAAAATCGTAACACGCGTCTGTTTCTTACTCATCACAAGCGCAGGACAATCTGCCTCGTAAACCGGTGCGGGAACTATATACGATTTGAAGGTCATCAAGATTATTATCTTAATTTAGTTAGTTAGGGTCACTATATGCTGGAATGCAGTTCCCGTGTAGCCTGGTGCTTTAAATGTGTATCATATTATACCAAGTGATGGTTGCAACTGAAAAAAAAGAAGTGGTTATATGGCTGTCAAGGTACCATTCAGAGGCTGAAAAAACCGGGTATATTCATTGACAACTCCTGCGTTCACGGCCCATAAGATTCAATAGATAGAAGGTCTATATGCAATGCTAGTGAGAGAATTTGGTCAACGCTCGATATCAAGGTCTTTAGCGCTGGTGAAGGGTGACATGAGGTGAGCATGGAGCAGCGCCGGAATGAAAGGGCGGGGGAAATGGGAGCTCCCCGAGAAAACCCACCGACCAGCGACATCGTCCGACATGATTCCCACATGCGAAAATCCGTGGACCGACCCCGCCGGGAATCGAACCCGGATCGCCTTGGTGAGAGGCAAAGGGGTCTGACCGCTCGGCCACCGCGGCCCCATTATGCAATGTAAGTGGGATTTACGTCTCGTCGACAGCGAATATAAATATTTGACATAAACTGACGACAGGAAATGGGAGAGGAATCAGCCACGCCCATTGTTAAGGAACCACAAGGAGTTCGGGAAAACATGGAAACCCGAAATCAGGATGATCGGAGCAGAGAATGAAGCCCTGAGTGGTCGTCCCGAATACAAGTCCAATATGTTGCGTCGTATCGCTTGGATTAATTAAGAGGAATTTCTTATTATTTATCAATTGATGGATTTCTGTTTTCTCGGAAATTGATCAGTTCACTTGAATATAAAGATTTTTAAGGAGTATGTACGAAATATATATCCATGTTAGTATTTTTGTATTTTTAAATTCATTTTAGTTATAGATCAACGAATCTTTGAATAAAAAAATGAGTGCGTTCCTATAATATTTATCCAATTGCGGTGAATATTTGGTGAGTTGTGCTTATATATATATATATATATATATATATATATATATATATATATATATATATACATATACATACGTACTACATACATACATACTACATACATGCATACTACATACATACATATGAGAAGGGGTTGGTCCAAAACGAGTCAGAACGTGATACCTAACAAATTTAATGAAATTTGCTTCTAAACAAAATATTTAAACGACATTCAAAAAATAAAAAAAAAATACCTTAATTTATTGTCTTTGATATTATTATCAGTATAATACTGTTGCTTATATGAAATTCCAAGTGCCAAACCTTTTTTATCAAAAACTATTTTGTTACGTATATTTTGAAATGACACTGAAAACAGACACATATATTTACGAATTACTTAACAAAATTTGGAGTAATTGATTTGAAATTTATAGAGAGTCATCAAATAGAAAACCGTTCGAGCGTAATAGCTAATAATTAAAAAGAAAAGTAACGAATTCAGCAAAAATTTACGAATTCGTATAAATTGAGAGAGGGTCTTAATAAGATTAGTAGATTAGTACATATGGTGGCTGAAAATTGGCTACAATAATGTAATGGTAACTGCGCTTGATACGTACCCAAGGAGCGTTAGCGATACCTGGTAGCGAGCGGCAATTAAGGGTGACTATTGTTCGCTCACCACTTATAGATGTACGTCTCAAGTTGATCCAGAGGTCTGTTGGTGCCTGATGCAGAGAGAGAGAGAGAGTCA
Source organism: Medauroidea extradentata (assembly GCA_003012365.1). Taxonomy (NCBI): domain Eukaryota; kingdom Metazoa; phylum Arthropoda; class Insecta; order Phasmatodea; family Phasmatidae; genus Medauroidea; species Medauroidea extradentata. The sequence goes on from PNEQ01050241.1 coordinate 57,685, forward strand.
GTAAACACCACATGTATGTTTACCGCCTCGGGAGGTCATAAATCACTGAGTCATTCATTCCATGGGCTGGGCTAGCACAAGCACAATCGCCTGTGGTTGTACGATGACAAAGCAGGGCGTGCTGCAGTTTTCCTTCTGACTCTTCTTGGTGTAAATATTCCGTGAGCACTACCGCGGAAAAAAGAGACGTTAAAATTTAAAAAATTAACAAAGAAGAGTGTATGTTTTGCCTTCGATGCATTAAAGCGTATGAATTATATTTCTTCAGAATACTTTTCAAGGTGTACACGTGACATAAAATAAAATTTTGGCTTATAGCTATATTTTTGTATGTTGACAAGTCAAGGTCAAACTATACTGTTTTGTGAACTTACCTCTAATAAAACGTAAATCATGTACCGAAATAAAGTAATTCACAATTTAGATGCTGTGAAGTATTCAAGGAAATAATCTAATATCCCTCGAAGGATTACCAATCTTTCATTTAAAAATAATACTATATTTACATTTAACGATAGTTTATCTATGATATATATTTATTTAATAAACAAATAAATCCTTTTTACGAGTGGAATTAGACATCGAATTAACAAGTTTGTAACATATTTAATAACTTTGATTTTTTTTTCCTTTATAGGTGAAATAGATCTTTATAGTAGGCAAATTAATATATATATATATATATATATATATATATATATATATATATATATATATATATATGTATAATTGTGACATTTTACATGAAAAAACAATAGAATGTACAATTTTACTGTTAGAAAACACCATTCAAGTTTTTACGCGTTGAACAATGGCTTCTACAAATACAAATATATTAAGTTTTTCGCTGCAGAGCAGTCTTGAACACGATTTCCGTAACTGCGTGTATGTTAGTCCTTATTTTATTAAACAAAACACTTTTATGTTTAACACTCCGCCTATCAATACAGGTGCATTAGGTTCCCGGATTGGCCTGATTTCTACCCCTGTAAAGTTGTACTTTTGTTTTTGTTAGGTACTACATCACGAGTCAGTAACATGGAATGTGGGAAATGAAGAAAATTGTAATAGGGCCTATTTACATATCACGAGACATATTAACTAGCCCTCTCAAAAGTAGTGAATCATTTAAGTATATTGTTAAAGACCTCGATATTAAGCGCTGACCAAAATCTCTCTCTCATTTAAGTATACTGTGAACTTACTTCGCGTTGTGCAGTTTCGACAGAAACTATGACGTGCAACGCTTATGTGAAATAACTATCTCATCTAAACTGTATTAAGACCATTACGCGGAAAGTAAATTGTATGAGGCGATTACAATGCAAACGACATTTTAAAACAGAATGAAGTAGAAAATAACAAAATCTTTACTTGTAAAATGGTGATTAGTTACTTCGAAATTTTCGTTTACATAACAAAAGTAGGTAAGGCAAATTGACTTTTAAGTCTCGTCGACAGCGAGGTTGTTAGAGACATCCCTGAACGCAAGTCTAGAGAGATATACTGTACTCTGTTTCATATAAGTTTGGATAAATTTGTCAGCAACTTATGGTCCATAATTTTCAGTATTTTGTGATTTGTCGTACAATGCAAGACATGTTTAACTCTAAAATGAACCTGAGAATTCCATTTTAGCATTTGTACTGTAAAGTTTGTCTTGTGTAGTGACACAAATAACAAAATATTACAAATAATTGTCCATAAGTTGCTGTCAAAATTATCCAAACTTATGTGAAATGGAGTATACCTACTACGCCACCACGCTTTGTGTTCAAAGATTAGATCGTGTTAGGATCCAGTGCAAAATATGCTAGGTCAGAGACGAAGAGTTGCCATAGGTTCGATCCAGATCTTCTGTTCTAGGGAATCTTTATCGTAAGAGTTTTTTCAGTCCTAATTTTTCTTGACAGAGTTATAATTACAGTGAACGTATCCACTTTTTGCCTATTGAATTAAGGTGGAACATACGCGATCATATTTAATTTATATAAATTTTACTCTAACTTTTGTTACCGGTTGATTTTTGTACATGTTTCCTCGATAGAAATTTGACTGCGTCGTTGTGGACAGTCTTGAATGTTAAGTTGATGGAATTCTTTTATTAATTTGGCTTGTAGAATAGTAAATTTTGAATGATAAAAACTTCATATTCAGCAAATCCATAAGCCAAGTGAACGAACGTATTCATTAACACTGTAAATAAACTATTATCTTCTACGTCCTATTACGGCCAAATATAAAATCAACATAAAAGTTACAGCAAAATTGAAATACCCTCGGATTACGGATGTTTGACCTAAATATTCTCTTTTACCTTGGAAAGGTTCAGTAAAAAAATTTTGAAACCACCAAAAAAAAAAAGTCATAATGGACCTCACAAGATGGTTTTGTTGAGACCACAAAATTGTTTTGCTGCTCCCAGTCAAGCTTTGCAGTGACTACAAAAAAAAACTATAAACACTACAATAAAATTTTGTGAGGTCCATATTGACAAAATATTTTGTTGTCGTCACATAACCGTTTGTCAGTGTAAACGTAACTATTTATTGCTATTATTATTATTATTATTATTATTATTATTATTATTATTATTATTATTATTATTATTATTATTATTAGACGTAGTATAGTTCTGATTGCAAATGCAATTGTAGCCCTAGAAATTGTAGTGAAATAGTGGTAAATGTAGTATTATTATGAGAGTTAGTACCAATTTATTGTAGGCTAATACCGAGCAAAGTGTTGAAATCGCATTCGAAGGAGTCCAGTTTCGATTCACGTCTCTGGCCGTCCTGATTTCTGTTTTCCATTGTTTCCCGAAATCGCTCCTGCTGAATGCTGGGTCGGTTCCTTAATAAAGCCCATAGCTGGTTCCTTTCCCAGTCCCTGTCTCGTATCAAGTTTTCGACATCTGTTAACAGATAAAGTAACTGTTTTATCACTAGCAGTTGTAGGCGTCGTGTTGTAACGGTAGAATCAGTTGTACAATTTTTGCAGTAGCAGTAATGGTAGGAGTATAAAAGTGTGGTTGTAGCTAAAGTATTCATGGAAGTAAAAGTAGTTGCAGAATTAGTAAAAGTAGTAGTAGTAGTAAAGTATTTGTAGTAGTGGTAAAAGTATTTGTAGTGTTAGAAAAATCAGCCGTAGCAGTAGTACAAGTTGCCAAAGTCATAGAAAAGTAATCTTAGTAGTAGTAAAAATAGTCGTAGTGTTAGTAAAAGTAGTCGTAGTAGTAAAAGTAGTCGCAGTGTTATTAAAAGTAGTCGTAGCAGTAGTAAAAGTAGTCCTAGTATTAGTAAAAGTAGTCGTAGTAGTATAGTAAAAATAGTCGTAGTGTTATTAAAAGTAGTCGTAGTAGTAGTAAAAATAGTTGTAGCAGTAGTAAAAGTAGTCGCAGTGTTAGTAAAAGTAGTTGTAGCAGTAGTAAAAGTAGTTGTAGTGTTAGTAAATGTATCCGTAGTATTGTAAAATTGTCTTAGTAGTAAACGTAGTCGTAGTAGTATTTGTTGTTGTAGCAGCGCTAAGGAAGGAAAAGTGCTAACGATCTGAGAAGTTCTAACTGCCAGTTGCCATGAAGTAGGAGGTGCAGAGACAGAAAAGTGGAACACTACGAAGTGAACGTATGTTTGATTCTTTAACAATTTTTCCTCCTCTATACACAGGGGAAACCCCTCTCCCTCTCTTGTCGCGGAGAGCTGGTTGTATCGGACCCGCCTAATGCCTCCTCCGAAACGCAAGTCATCTACGTCGCAGTAGTAACGCAGCGGGCGGTTCGCACGGACGTAGCAAGCACTCGGCTCAGAGTGAAACTCAAGTATGACTTAAGAACCAGCAATTATAAAAACACCTGCGCCCAATTGTATAAAACGGAGAATATCATGTTTATTCCACTACTGCCTAAGTTAACCCAAGTGGGTTCTCTTAAGTTTCTGCAAACACTAGAGAAACAATGACATGACATAAATAAAAAACATTTTACAGTTTATGATGTTGGCATCCTATACGCATGGCGTTATATTTCATCTTACTTGTTTATTCAGCATAAACAGGTTTATTGCATGAAACGTTGATGTAGCTAACAGCTAACTCCAGTGACCAGAGCTGCGATTAAATCTGGACCTATAGCTCGGATCTGCAGGAGCAAGCGTTGCGCCAAGTGCATTTCCAACATAAACTTCTTTACCGCTATTCGGATATTTCCCGGCTCCGTGGACCATAACAATACATATAATTGCTCTTCTCAGAGTCCTCTACACCGCTGTGTATATAGTTGGAAACACTAATTGTTTAGATACTGAGTGTATGTATGTTTACGTGTATATAGATATACACACAAACGAATATACGACGATGTGTATATATGTATATACATGACGATGTCAGATGTATATATACATACATATATATACATACCTACATATATATATACATATATAAATACATACATATATACACATATACATACATACATATATATACATACATATATACATATATATACATACATTCATATAGCTGTTTGTGTTTACTCCTACAGGATCCGTAAAATGTAATTAAAAATAGATAAAATATAGGTACGTTCACATAGTGCCACATGACAATACTTGTTTTGATGATATATAACATTCGCGTTCCGGATAAGTTAATTAAAAATCGATGGTTAATTGTTCTTACTAATATTAGTTTCCGTGAGAAAACAAAATACACACTAAGTTGTTTTAGAGCAGTACTTTATTTGATTTGTTACATGTTTCTAGTTGGAGAATTTTTCCTAGTGTTGGCAACACTGCCCGCAACTGGAAGGCGAAAGACACCTTGATGATTTCGCAGGCGGAGGTCGCCGCCCGACCAGGCCCCTGCGGCGACTATGACGACCTACACTTTCTCGTGCATTACATCGTAAAGGAAGGCTCATACTACATAGCATATCGTGAGGTCTGTGAACACTTGTTGCAATGGGACTTAGGTATGGATTTATGTACACAACACCGTCAACAATGATCATGCAAGCCACAAAGACAACAGGACAATTGAAGGTAAAGAAAAGTGCTTTCCGTAGATCAGCCCTTTTATGTTCATTCAACTGTCTTGTAGTCTTTTTGGCCGGCGTGATCATCGTTACAGGTCGTTCGGGATAAAGTGAGCACTAAAAATTTGACCTTTGTAAAATATATCTAGCCATTACTGCATATAATTTAACATTAACAATAGTTACCTTGCTGCATGTATGGTTGGCAATAAATTACCGAATATATTTCCGTTTATTTTCCCACTTAAATGCGACAATGCTGAAATATTTTCAACTGAAATCGACATAAACGTATTTTGTTTAATTAATAAACTTTTTCTTATCAAACTGTGATGGTTCGTACCGATTGCACAGTTTATATTACACCCGTAAACATCGAGTGATGTGTCCAAAGAGGTAAGTAAGGAAGTTTCCTTTGTTAGCCGTTACGCGCGCGGAAAAGTACGAATTGACTGAAAATTGAAATTTCGCAGGGCTGTTTTCAGTGCTTACTTCATTACGAACCACCTATATACCGGTTACGTCAACAAATCATAGGCAAAAGTGTATGTCCGTAGATCCATACACGTTCTAATGACATAACGTTCTGCGCACTGGTCTGTACAGGCACCCATTCCTCCTTTCCCGCACCCTAGGGACAATTAGTTGAGGTAGATTGGTTTCACAGATTACGTTACTTCAAAAGTACGAAAAAATTTGTGCAACGAATCGAAGGGTGGTTTCGCTATGTTTGTAAACTACAGTGAAAAGCATTTGTGATGTTTTAACCAGCCTCGGATCCAGCGACGACGTTATACTAACGTTAAAGATGTATTGAATACGCATACACCTTTTAAAATATTAAGATTTTCGTACCTAAAAAAGGACCGCTAAAACACCCATTTTCACCATCGTAAAACTAAACTTTAGACAAGAAGAGAGAGCCTGAAATTGGTATACACGTGCGTAACATTCTTTGAATGTGAATTCTAACTTAGCATAACTTAGGCGCTTTGAGTACTTTTCGAATAATCTTGTAACTGCCTCAGCTTTGCACGTCGCTCGGCGGCCTGGGAAGGTGGAGGTCTCTAGGAGCATTCATAATTACCTAATAAATTTGCATAATTTCAGGGTGATTTGTTTATTATGATTTCTTAAAGAATATCAATACGATCATTTTAAAAAATTGTGATTTCATAGAAATACTGCAATATAGCGCCATATATTTGTAGTACATATTCTTATTTTAAACAAATAATTTAACTACTGTGACCTAGATGAGTCCTTTGTGAACTCATATATGTATTAAAACCCTTTAGAAACTCATTTTCTTTTAGAAAACCGACTGAAAGCGAAGCATGTTTTCGTATTTTCTGTCCTTTTTTTTCTACACTCACAGATTTGTATTTTTAAAAAAAATATTGCATTTTTTACATTTTAATTTTCAGTTTCATCATTTTTTTTAAATTCAAATTATTTTTATTCTTTAAATTTATGAGCTAGCCATTGTAGCCTGCAGTGTCCTTATCCACTGTGATTTTTTTGAGTTTGGTATGTCAATTGGTTTTAGTGTAGTCGTTAAAACGGAAACATGCAAAATATGACTTTAACAAGCCATTACGCGAAACTATGAGAGATAAAAAATTTCATAAGAGCCAAATTTAGTTACATTTTGTGTCTAAAACAAGAAAAAAATATCTGGCACAAATGAAAGATAAAAAAGGGGTGATGAAAATTGTTGTAGACCGCGCCATTATTTTAAACACAAAATGTGACTAAATTTTCCTCTTACAAATTTTTTTTTTATTTCGCATAGTTTTTGCGTAACGGCTCGTTAAAGCTAAAATTTGCATGATTCCGTTTTAAGGACGACACTAAAACTAACTCTCGTACCAAAGTGGAATAATTCGCAGTGAACGACGATGTTGTAGGCTACAAATTCAGCTATGTTTAACCACAAAATAAAATATTTTTGTATTTTTAAAATAGTTATTGAATTTTTTAAATGTTTATTTTAAGTTTCAGCATTTTTATTTAAATGCAATAAAATGTAATTCTCTGTTTTTATGAACGTGACATTGTAGCCTGTGATGTCTTTATCCACTGTGAATTTTTTCAGTTTGATATGTCAGTTGGTTTTAGTGTGGTCCTTAAAGCGGAAACATGCAAATTTTGACTTTAACAAGCTATTACGGTACGAGAAAACTATGAGGGATAGTAAAATTTCATAAGGGTCAAATTTAGTCACATTTTGTGTCTAAAATAAGAAAAAATATATCTAGTACAAATTAAAAATAAAATCATGGTGATGAAAATTGCGGTAGACCGTGACCGGTATTCACGTGGCAAAGACGCATAATTTTATATTTCTACGACGTAGTGTTATTTTTACACATGTTACTTATGACTAGAGACATGAACTTTTCGCGAAAAAAATTTTGCCCCACTTTGTTCCAGTGCCTTATGAGCACGTCTGCAGTTCTGCTTCACATATATTGGCAGCGTGCCTTTGAACTGTGACGTTTCTCATTTGACTGTACCAATCACAATAAGGTTACTGTAACACCACACGTCTGTAATTTGTGTGTAAAACCCCACGACACACGAATGTCAAAACATCCAATCTCTGACCGTGAAGCAAGTCTGCAGACGTGCACACAAGTCACTGACACAAAGTGAGGCAAATTTCTTTTCGCGAAAAGTTCATGTCTCTACAGTTATGACTACATTTCCCACTTGTTAAACTTTTTTAGCTCTTAGTTTTTCCATAGCGACAGGTCAAAGTCAAAATTTGCCTGTTACGGGAACATGCTATAGTAACAAAAACCAACTGACTTACGCGAATGAAATTATTTACACTGAAATTATATAGTATAGGTCATGTGCTAAGAGATTTAAAATCACACAATGCAATTCCTTTGTATATTAAAAAAAATTCTAAAAGTAACGATAATTCTCTTTATAAACGGCCATTTTTAAAAAAAAATACAACGGGACTTGGGTGTGTGGTTTTAAATATGTTAGTATATGGCCCATCATATCTAATTTCAGTGTAAATTTTGTCATTCCAGTAAGTCAGTTGGTTTTTTCATTAGCATGTTCCCGTAACTTGCAAATTTTGACTTTGTCATGCCGCTATGGGAAGACTATGAGAGTTTAAAAACTTTCGCAAGTGGAAATTGTTGTCACAAGTAACGTCTATAAAACTAACACTATGTCGTACAAATATAAAATTACGCGTCTTTGCCACGTGAACGCCCTTAAGGGCGCCGTCTACTAGGATCGTGAAGAGGCGCGCAGACCTTTAACAATCCTGATTTCATCTGAAAACCATTCAGCATGTTGTCACGCGGTTAGGCTACGAAAAAACATTTAAGGATCTTAGTACACGTCTATAATATTGCCATTAACTGTTATCGTTCCTAACAAGTATTTTTATTTTTTTTTTTTAGTGTGAAAGTGACCGAATCGGGACTTTTGACGCTGATTTTTATGTAAGAATAATAATCTTTTTCACGATATTCTGAATATTATATACCTGTAGAGCGACTCTTTCCCTTTCGTCGCGTAAGATGAAATGATAGTGTTGTCGCTGAAAGTCCCATAGTAAAAACGGTTCAGCGGGAACCTTGCACGCTAGTTCAGCGTTTGGCTCGTTGAGGCGACGTGACGTGTGATGCACGCTTCAAGGTCGACCTTACTGCTCCGTCGCTTTTGAGCCTCTCACCCGCGGGTAGACGGCGCCCTTAAGCGTTAGCCTGGATCTATGGCCTGGTCGGACTATACTTCCTCGTGTGGTGAGCGTCATGATATCCTCTTGCAGTCTGGGTGACGTCATTATCAGCCCACTTCCTAGCCTTCTGCAGTTTGTCACATGTTGGGAGGGAAAATTTCTTTCGCGATTGTCCTCGGGGTTTTCCGTGCTGCGCATACAGATTAAAAACAATTGCATCCTTTATGAATGATTTCTCCGTACATCAACTTGTGCGCAGCAACCATAAATTAATTAGTGTCACACTTGCAAGTTCTACTTTCCTCTTGCAGTGTGAATAAGGAAACTGAGTCGCCATTGTTGGCACGCTTTCTCGTCCGCGGCAGTTTGTCGCGAGGACGTCGAAGAATTCTTATCTGTGATTGTCTCTCGCATGCTGATATAGAAGCAACTGATTTCTTTATAATTATTTGCTCTTGTAATAACTCCTTGTGTTCAGTTGACCAGAGTGTACTTACTGTTGCATCACCGTGCCCTATTTTCCTCCTGCGGTGTGGGTACGAAGCCTGTTACATCACTACTGCACAATCACTCGTCTGATGCGGTCTGTGAAAAGGATGTCCTGCACTTCTCCCTCCAATCCCCCCAACCTCTTACAAGAAAACTTCTGAGATTTCCATACATTTCGTAACACGATCACGATAAATAACATGTAGTTAATCCACTAAGACTGTAGGAATACAGATGTGAAATAGCCGCTAGGATGGCACTGAATGTTAGCTTATACGTAAACTGTGGCACCGAATCGTCGTGCAATAATTACGGGCAGGAAGTTTTCACGAAGAGATTTTTGCACAACTTCGTTAAGGTGCCTTAGGTGAATACCAGCAGCTCTGCTTCGTGGTCAGTGATTGGATGTTTCAACTCTCAACGTCTTGGGGTTCTATCTTCAAATCACAGACGTATTGTGTCGCAGTTATTGTTATTGATTGACACAGTCGAATGAAAGATGGTTCTGCACGGAAATTCGCAGCCAATATCCATAATTAGAGACACTGGTAAATCGTGCGTAAAGTTGACTAAAAGCTAGGTTCCAATATGCTGTATATGACACTGAATGTTTTGTGTCAATATTGGCTATCATTAATTTTAAGCATTGTTTCTCTCTTCAACAAGCCCAGTTATATATGTACAGCTTGAACAACAGCGTGTGTGATTTGCCCCAAAATTGTTCACACGTGTCATGGTTAATATACTACAGTTTATTGGAGACTATGTTAAAGATTTCGCGATTTCCAAGTGTCACTATCCATGATGTAAAACTGCATATGTGTAAGTAAGACACTGAATCAGAGTGATGCAATAATCTTCTCGCGAAAATTTTCGACTCCTAGCAGTCATATAAGTTGCTACATGCCACAATATTTTTCGAAAATATTGTGGCGACATTTTCGCGATTTTATACTTCTCTCTCTTTCACTCTCTACGTCTGTCCATCTCTCATTTATTAATTCATTATTACATCGTGAAACAACAGGTTGATCACTGTAAATAATGTTAAAACATGCATAAGGACAGGAAAAATTATTTGGGTTCATTTACTTTCGGGCTAGGAACCATAGACACATGTTTACTCTAGCAAACATTACTAGAGATGGTAGCAAACCGCGAATATATTTTCTGATATCGTTTTCTCGAAATCAGTGTTGCTTCATCCGCCTTGCATAATTAGGTGCTGGTTGCGTGACACTGTTTAGTTGTTCGCAGACGAATCAGAGACGTTCGGCCGTAGCGCGCCTGGATTTGGATGGATCCAGTCATAAAGAGACTCACCAGGAACGATAGAAGATCTTCGGAAATTAATACACTGCCTTAAAGCCTAGCAAACAATCAGTTTTTGCCGCGATAAATCACCATCCCTTAGCAATACAATCCCATCGGTTGTTTGAAATTACAGTGGTGCAACATTTTTGGGTCTGCAATTTGAAGCTTATTTCATTGGTTCGTATATCCTCCAGGAAGGTGCCAACTAAGCTGTGAGCCGATTGTCAGAGTATTACTAACTATAGGTAGAGACATGCAAATTTCGCGTTATTTTTTGACAGCTGACTAAACTTTAAGTGACTATAGGCTCGTTCGACGTCTCCCGCTGGCCGATATTGTCATGACTTACCGCGGAGAATACTTACACGGTAGAGAGGCCAATCTCTGTAAAGACGTAACACACGTAAATGTCAACTCACAAAGGTTCGCGGCCAATTGAATCTCAGATTGTGCTCTTTTATGTATAGGAAAGTGAAGTTTATTCTGCTACCAAATGATAACGCGAATTTTGCATGTCTCTAACTATAGGTGTTTGACTTATATATTTTGTCTGAAAGGAAGCTCGAATTGTTCAGGTCTCTCTACACGTGATACGATTTTGGTCAAATTATATCATGTTTTTTTATTAAATTCCAAAGTTAGAAATATTGTGCATTGAACCAGTGTCCAAATTAATTTCCTCTACTTCTGGATAAAATGTTTTGGTTATCCGGTAAGTCACGCTAAGCTCTTAGGCCTGTTTTAAATGTTCATATTGAAACGACACTCTTGATACAACTTTCTGGTATACGTTCAGTGCAAATGAGAATGTTGCTGCGCTGGTGGCCGAGCATATATTCATCGCCAGTGTTACATTCCAGAAATAAGATGACGTTTCGATATTGCAGATGAGAATTCGATGCTCACGAAACAAATTATTGAAGTGGCTAGTTCAAATCACTGCGTGTATCTTACTTCTAGGTTGTATGTAACAATATTAAATACATTTCTTTTCACCAAATCCAATTCACTGATTTTCATATGCTCTAGTTCAGTTCTCCAACCAGAATGCTGTCTTATAAAATACCATAGGAGATATTCGGTTTATACGAGACGCAGTAGGTCCCAAACACGACAACACGTGTAAAAAAAAACAGTGACCGTTGACTCGCGTGGACGACCCAATTTCGAAACCCACACGGCTGGTGGGCAGCTGTGAGCCGAGACCACATTCCCGTGGTTTATGGATTCAACAAATGGGAACTGCCCAAATAAACAAAGGAGGTGACAAGGAAAGTTTTCTTGCGGACGTGAGAGACGGTCAAAGTTGTCTGACTTCCTTCGTTGATGAAATTTGGTAGCATTTTTTTTTCTGCGCCATGTTTCTGTTGCAGTTTCGTGGCGTTCTTACAAGGGCATTCTAGAGAAATTTTGTCTTTGGTAATTTCGTCAGAGTAGTGTTAAAATCATGGAGGCAAGAATAGTCATGAGATGGCTTGTCATGACGTAGTTGAAGGTGTTTTTTTTTTTATTTTTTTTTTTTTACCCATTATGGCACCTAGTCCTTTTGATGTTACCGACATTTGTTTTTATCCACCTTTAGGTATTAAAAACATCTCAGATGTTAACGCAACTAAGATATGTAACTAATAACAGTGATTAACTTCTTATTTGCTTGAAACAACGGAATTTATTACGAATTATCACACGAAATAAGTTAGTGAACAGGAGACCGCCATGATGTGATACCCAAAAAGGCGGCCTTAGGTACCTCACATACATTTCAATACGCATTGCCACCTCCTGGCTGAAATCGCATATGGGTTATCTATTTTTGCAAGTATCCTGTGACGTCATGTTTCAGCGGAAATTATTTCCCTTCAATAATTCCATTGGTTTCTGTTGGGCTTATGCTGCCGTAACATGCAAATTATGGCTTCGCATTTCGTAGTAGGGAATTCTACTCTAGCTAACAATTTTCAAGAGGATGATAAAGTAGTTACTAGCAAAGTATACAAAGCTGATATTTTACCTTAAAAATATAAAAATTCTTAATTTTTCGCACTTGAATGCCCTTAACGAACGACGGAAATGGAACTATGATAGCGTGCATGC
>PNEQ01050241.1:70425-80900 GCA_003012365.1 Medauroidea extradentata
CGTGTGTCGTGGGGTTTTACACGCAAATCACAGACGTGTGGTGTTACAGTAACCTTATTGTGATTGGTACAGTCAAATGAGAAACGTCACAGTTCAAAGGCACGCTGCCAATATCTATGAAGCAGAACTGCACACGTGCACACAAGGCACTGGAACAAAGTGGGGCAAAATTCTTTTCGCGAAAAGTTCATGTCTCTAGATAAGTTATGACAGTCACCCAGTACTCAAATGCGTCTTGCAAGTACATTGTAATATAAATAGTCGTACTTATGAGTGGCAAAGGTTGACGATGGCTTATTTATCACGCCGAGGTCGAGTACTGACCTCGTGTTATTGACCTTCACTGATGAAATGGAACGTTAGAGGTTAAGAAACGTTTGTTTTTGTGGTGCTATTTACTAATCATCGGTAGAACGAGCAACAGAATAACAATTACGTCTTAAAAGCCCGTGTCATCTGTTGTGCTGAGTATTTCTTAATTGTCTTCCTAAATCAATGATTTATTTTTTTAATCTGATAACACTGACTGAGCTTATTAGCTTATCTCGCATTTTGTAATATAGGTACGGACGCTTGTTTATGGTGAAAATATTTCTGCAGCAGTTGGCTTCAGTGCCTCGTGTGCACATCTGCAGGTCTGTTTCATGGTTCAGTGATTGGCTGAATTTAACTGTCACTCTTTACTGTAAATCACGGACGTGTGTTGTTCGCAGTAACCTTATTCTGACTGGTAGAGTCAAATGAGAAACATCGTTACACAAACACACTCGCCCATAATAAACAAGCAGAACTGCAGAAGTGGAACTAAGACATCGAAACAAGTTGAAACAGAAATATTTTCACGAAAATGAGAGGTCCCTAAGATAGGTTATCCGAGTTGATGTGGACCTCATATTGCCAAAACTCATATTATAAGGACTTAAATAAATTCTAAACACGATCTTCTATTAGCGTACTCCTGGATTTAACTCAAATCATGACACCTGTAAACAGAGACCGGAAGTTTTCGGGGAAAGAGTTTTGCACCCAGTTGTTTAGTGATTCACGTGCCCATTTGCAGTTCTGCTTGAAGGATATTGGCAGGTTGAATTTGTGCAGAGACGTCTTTCATTTGAATGTGCCAATCAGAACCAGGTTACTGTGACACCACACGTTTGTGATTTGAGGGTAGAACCACAGGACGCTGACAGTTAAAAACAGCCAATCGCTGACCACGAAGCAGAGATGCAGGTGTGTGCGTGAGGCATTGAAACAAAATATAGACGACAGTATGTCGCGAAAATTTTTTCTGCCAACAATTCCCTGAAAATTCTGTAGTTTCTTGTAACATGTGTGATTGGCTGTTGTACGTCTGACACAACGTAGTCTTCTTCAGACCAATAACAGTCCATAAATATTACAATAGCGGGATCCTTACTGGCTCAGTCAAATAGGGTAACAGCTCCACGTACAAGCGAAAGTCAGTAATCTTCTGGTAAGCTGAACGTACGTTGAAACACAGCGAACAGTTAATTACTGCGATAAACCATCATATTTAAAAATAGTGCAACAATCTTGTCGCGAAAACACTCAGCCTGTATAAATAAAGAACAATAAGTACATGCGCATGTTAAGTTACATTCAAAATTCAAAAACTAGTTCCTACTTTATTCAGTTTTTATATCGAAACGTTAAAAAGAAAAACAAACTATATAATATTTTTTATATTGTTCACAACGATTTATTGCAGTTCTCTATATAATATTATTAGGTTGGTATATGATACCACGGCGGTGTAGCGCTGTTCACTTCCCACCCAAGCGATCAAGGTTCGATTTCCGTTCCGTATTTTTTGAATGTGAGAAACATGGTAAACGTTGCCGTTGGCCGACGGATTTTCTCGGGGTACTCCCTTTTCTCCTGCTGCTCTATTGTATGGTCTCACTTCATGTCATCTCTTAGGTTGAAAGTCTGCCTCTGTGATGTGACATCCTACCATCAGGTTTATTTTCTTCATTATATGCTTAGCTAGTTTCATATCACACACACTCTATAATATGCTGTTGAACGTAATGTCGTATGTTTTGGGAATTGCTTTAAACTGCATTAATACTGCAAAAATGTTATGCTAGCTATGAAATGCATACAATATAAATATAAATGTTAACAACATAGAAATTATTTTAAAAATTACGGCCGGCTGTATATTACTGGGTTCGCGAAACAATGAAATTACATTCTGTTTCATCAGTGTCTCGGAGAGCACAGTTACTCGTTGATTGAATAATCGAGATTCTTCTGTACATATTAACTAGCAAAGCATTGTTCAATACTTAGATAGTATAACATTATAATACGTACGATAATAACTATCGCTTGCATTTAGATGAGGACCCAAACAACATTTTGTGAATAAGTACAAAATTATACAAAAAATTATAACATGTTGTACTTCTGTAAATTAAACGTTGCCAGCGTTTCTGCTGGCTCTTCCGCGTACCAAAAAAAATACTTTTAAATTATTTACCTAACATCTTCAGTTGAAAGTATCGTTATGAAACTGTTTTAAATAACATATTATAACTGCATAAAAATTAGGGTTCTTTACAAGGTATTACATTACTATATGACAATATGTTGGTGAACAATACATTTAGATTGACAAATAATGTTATTTGAACATACGTTCGTAAAAGCACAGTTTCGATACTACAGACCACATGACGAATTGTGCATGGTATAGGCGGTGAGCGAATGGTCAGACCATTGGCCCCCTTCCCCCCACCACCCACCAAGGCGATCCGGGTTCGATTCCCGGCGGGGTCGGTCCCCGGATTTTCGAATGTGGGAATCGTGCTGGACGATGCCGTTGGTCGGTGGGTTTTCTCGGGGATGTCCCGTTTCCCCCCGCTCTCGTCATACAATCATCTTTCATTCTACAGAGCATAGAACGCGGGCTGCAACATGTTACTCTGGAAAGATACATCCTCTAACGCTTATAGGCTGTTCAGGATTAACTGAGTACTGCTTACAATTTTCTGCGAGCCATTATATCTCCATCTTAACCATTTTAAATACAGAAACTTCCATGTAAACTTTTCACAACTCTCAAAATTTTACTTCTATAGTGCCAATAAATAATTTTTTAAAATTGTTATAAGTGTTGAACAGTGCTCACTTTAGAGTGAACCACCTATACCGTTCAATTAACTATGACTTGGCTGGAATGTAGTTGCCAATAACAGCTGCGATGATATTCCACAGTAGCATGATATATAGATAGAGCCAGGAAAAATTCGCTGGTTCACTGAGCTGTAGGCTAGCCTCCATGAACATCCGTGTATTCAAGCAGACATTATCTGCTCACTGGCTGCTCGATGACGCTGTGATGTGGGCCTACATTTAGTTGCTTCTGTACTACTGGCTAAGCGACTTACAGCAAGTGTCAAATAAGTCACGGGCCAGTTACGAAAGTGGCACGAACTTACAGTTGCTGGAATTCTAGCCTGGGGCCAAAAGAAAACGCGAATTTTTCAGGTCTCTATTTATAGAGACAGCAAATTTCGCGAAAATATTTTTGCATCACTTTGTTTCAGTGCCTTGCGTATGCGCACCTGCATCTCTGCTATGTGGTCAGTGATTGGATGCCGTAACACCCAGCGTCTGGAGGTTAAACCCGCAAATCACAGACGTGATGTGCCGCAGTTATCCGTGTACTCATTGGCACTGTCAAATGAATAATGACGCTACACAAAAACACTTCGCAAATAGCCATGATGTTGAGCTGCAGGTGTGCACGTAAGGCACTGAAACAAAGTGGGGCAAAATTATTTTCGCCAAAAATTCATGTACCTAATGATCCAACACGTTTCCTATACACTGTACGTCTTGTGCTGTAATCTGTAATGAGTTTTCAGACCTTTGTTCACGAAACTGTTTTGTTCCTCTACATGCTAGATTTGAAAGTTATTCCCAAACAATTACTGACGCGCAATTTTGCAACAATCTGTATATACTTGAATGATTTTAAAATATATATTCTTATTAGAATATACCACTGCAAACACTGAAAACTAGGAAATATACGAATAATGTAGGCTTAGGAGTTATGTACGCCGATAACTAGAGTTGTTAACGAGCAATAAAAACGTTCGTCTCTGCTGCAGCAAGATGATGCAATTTCTCTAATCGTATAGTTTCCCTGGGAAAGTCCCACTATGCGTGTCATATCCGATATTTATAAACCATTCAGGATATAGTGAGTACTTCGTATTTAACCTTCGAAAAAAAAAATCACTAGCCGTTGCTGCATAGTTACCTTACTCGTTGTACGGTTCGCAGCGGATTACCAAACTAAGTTCCGTCTATTTTCCTATTTAAATCCAACAATACTGAAATAAACTCAACTGAATTAGACATATTTGAACATTGTATAAACAGTAAACTTTTTTATCAAACTACATAGGTTCCTACCTACTACACAATTTATCTTGCTCGCACAAACAACCAGTAGTGTGTCCAGAGAGGTCAGATGTTTTGACTTCGTTAGCCGTTACTCGCGGAAAGATACGAATTTTTTTGAAAATAGATTTAGCAGGGCTTTTTTTTTAGTGCTCATTTTATCCCGAATCGCCTATACCAGAATTTGGAAAGAACTTAAATCAAACGTAGTTGATAGCAAATTTACGCCCGGTGACAGTGGCTGGCAACTATGGGCTTGGGGTTCGGGTGTGCTCAGGTGCGCTCGGAAATCATCGGCTCGGCAGCCATCTTGGATATTACTTAAACCTTTGGCGTTGGTTTCGTCATCTATATGGTTGCCACCTGCAATCTTGTTCATCGCCTGCCAACATATTATTTACCCTCTCCTTTCCACTGCCATTTGTTTACATTACCTGTGGCCGGGAGCAACGGAGAGATAAGGGCGACACTGGTTCAGGCAGCAAGTGTGCCGTCGTCCTTATGTGCAAACCATTACCCCAATGGACAGGCGTACTGTCGGCGACTCATTTAAATATAATTTTAAGTGGTGTCCCAATATTTTTACTGGAGTCGACTATCCAGCTAATTATAATTCATGTCTCTATTTCAAATTCGTTTGTATCCTGATATTATATTTTTTAATTAAAGAATTAACAGAATAGTTTTTTCTTGTATTGAGTTTCTTCGAAATAGTGTTTATAGCATGCATGTTGTTTTAGAAGTTCTCCTCCATTGTCGTCTCGAAAGGGATTTTTTTTTCTTTTTTTCGTTGGTAAACGTATTTGGGACATGTTTAACAGTGTAAAAACTTTCTCTGAACACGTTGTAACACATTTCAATCTCAAGGTAACCAACCGCTTTAAATTAATGTCATGTGAAATAAAAAAAATTTTGAATTGTTTCTGCCTGAACAGTTCGAACGAACAATGTATATTGTAAATGAATATGATCGTTATTGAAATATTATTAAGTATACATAAAATGTAACCAGCGAGTTAGTAATTACAAGTCCATACTTTTGCATTTAGTAGAGAAAACCTAAATTAAATTTCTTGGATCATATTCTTTTATAAACACGTAGGCCTACATTTCACCTCAACAACCTTAACAAAATATATAAAAACAGCTGAAAATTGTTGCAGTGGAGAGGGGAGAGAGACACATCGTCATAGAGTTACTCAGCAGCAAAAACATCTTTTTTTTTTATTACTGCTCAACTTGTAAACATTACCACTGATATACGTTACCCTCGTATAAAAAATTTTCATCCTGTAATTTTCGCGTAATGACAAGTTGAAATTGCCTTTGTGTGAATATGTCCTTGGTAAAAATTAACGTATGTAATTTAATAAGACAATTGAAACAATTATGTACTCTGTAAAATTCTGAAATGTTTAAGGAAACTTTCTTGCATTTTAAAAACATAAGTGTTATAAAGAAAAATTTTCGTATTTTTTTTACGAATTTTTCAATAGTCAAGAACATTTTCAAAAGTATTACAACTCCCATTAGTATTAAGTAGCACCATTACGCCGTTTCTGAGCGTCAGTCATCGTATTAGAGTAAGCCAGTCAGTGCTTAGTTTGTATTATTTACTGTGCAAAAACCCAAAAGTGTAATACATTTTCTTGTAATACAATATTATATGAAGAAATGTCAATAATTTGAAGTGTAATTGTTGTGTGTGTGTGTTGCAAAATGAATTATTTGAAACAGCTTATTGCTTGTATTCAGAGGCGCCGTAAGCAATCAAAATTATGAAAAAGGCGGAAATAGCTTTAATAGTTCATGGAATTTTCTACTGCGATGTAGTTTGTTAATTTCTTCTCTATACTGACGGGCTCTTCCACGACGCTACATGTTTGATAGTTTACAAATAAATTCTGTTGATATTTAAAAATTCAATTTAGCTAAGTGGATTGATATTATTGACGAAATATTTTACTTTAAATACCAAATGCCTATTAGCCTAAAACAGGAATAACTTATCTTCTTGAAAACAAAATAAGTTTAGCTGCAATGAAAGCAATTGTTATAAAATGCAGATATCAACAGATAATTTTTCAAATTGCGGTTTACTTACTTGCAGTCGAAACTTCACGTATAAGAATGTGTGCATTACAGCAGACGTCAAATTTTGTTACTTAAATGTTGGCACAGTGATGCAGCTTTATTGAACGTTTGGTTAATTACATTTCATTTTTGACTCAGAGTCTTTCAGGCGGTACCGAATAAGAAGTATGCCAATTCATAACCTGGCAAAAGTCTGTAGTATTTTGAATTCTAGCTTACCCCTGAAAATATTCCGCAAAATTTTCAGGATTCGGAAATAAAACCAACAAAACAAATAAACGGAAATAAAACGGGCAAAGAGCCCTCATGCGTGCCACTTAGGTTTTATACTCCAATACGTCCTAGTCTTATCTTTTTATCACCAACTATCATGAACGTGAATTCCAAGGAAAGCGATATCGGCCGTGATCATCTCTTCACTAAAACGGAGTGTGGAAGTCTTAACTGATATTCGACACTGTTTTTCTTGGAAAAGTATATCTTTCTCCGATTACGTCGTTAGTGATTACCGTATTGATTTGTGTGCTGTGTACTTGAAGGTTGTCAATAAACTACTGTTGATCTACCAACATTGAAACACTAAAGGTAATTCTGCTTTTTCAAAAATGCAGAGAAATATTTAAAAGAAGGTATATAGTGAAAAAAAAAATAAAGCTATAAAGTGTATCCGACTGGCAGTTTTTATATGTTTCTTTTAAAAATATATAGATCATGTTCTAATTATTAGAAAATGAAAGGTAGTTAGGCAATGAAACTGAAAATGTCACTATCTTTGAAAATGTCAAGTGGAAAATCGTAGAGCCAACCATTTTCTAAAAACTGACTAAAAATCTAACAAAAAAGTTACATCAGTTTCGTAAAGAGAATTTAGGACTTTTAAAATTAAAGTTTCTACACCGAATTTTACACCTGTAGTTTGAACAGTACCACATGAACTGTTTACCTTTATTTACGAACTTAGTTGACCAAACCATTTAAAGGTAGTTAAAGAATAAAAAAAGAAGAAGAATACGGTTAGATTTGAAATATGGAGCAATGTAACTGATTTACTTTAAATATTCGTTCTTGTTGGTGTAATGTTTAAAGACTGTTTGTTTACAGAACACTACCGTTCCGCTCCTAATTAATAAAAACTAAACAATCAGTTTCACCTTGTTGAATTCGGTTTTACGTTCTCCGACTTGGTTCAAACATTTATTGCGTGTTTGATTACGTTTCTAACCTTCTGCAAAATTCTAAGGTTTTTTCAAAATGGTTTCGGATGCTTCGGCACACCTTCAAAACAAATGCAAATGTATACTCATTTAGCTTTAAATTATAGATCTATGATGTTATCGCCTGAACCAGGTAAGCTAGCAGGAAGAGCTTCGATGAGGTGGAGTGTGGAGGATCCCATGGAGAATGCTATTATAATGGGTTTAATTGAATATTGAAGAGACTTGGGTCAGCACTTAACATCCAGGTCTTAAGCGCTGGTGAAGGGTGACATGATGTGAGTTTGGTGCAGTGCCGGAATGAAGGGGCGGGGGAAAAGAAAGAAAGCTGAGAAAACCCGCCGACCAGAGCGGTATCGTCCAGCATGACACCCACATAGGGGGACCACCCCCCCCCCCCTTCCCCGGGCAACGAATCCGGATCGTCTTGGTGGGAGGTGAGTGCTCTGTTGCATCAACATCGGCTCCGTGAAAATGGGAGCATCGAAAGAAAATTACGGTAGCACAATTGCGGCAAAAAAAACTGGTGAATACAGCTACAAATTTAAGGAGAGGCAACTGGTAACCGGCCTATCTCTGGAGAATTTCAGGAACACGAGAATTCCTTATTAATGTGAGAATTTAATTATATTTAAATCTAAGAAGTAACAAATATTCACATAATAAAAACACACATGCTAAAATCACAAGAATATTGAAAACATTTTAACTAATTAAAATTTACAACTTACAATAATATGTAATTTAAGCAAAACTTGTTTCAAATATGAGTAATATAATAAGTGTGAAGGTACAAAAGTATTGGAAAATTTAAATGTAAAATTTAAATAATCATGTTCAAAACATTCTGAAAAAAGATTCTACACGCTCAGTAGCACATACAACTTTTTGCTGCTCGTTTTAACGACAATATGACCAGTTAGCTGTCAATTTGACAGCACACATCCCTCACGGCAGCAGCGGTGTACATGGCACTTTGACAAATATCTTTCTCCATTTGATTTCCCTTTTTATCTACTTCTTTTTTTTCAACGATCCGCCATTACTCTTCCGTTTTTTATGTTGCAAGTGACATTTCCACGACGCGTCTGAAATGGAAGTTTTGGGCTGACAGAGCAGAGAAACCATTTGTGAACCTTAACTGTAAGCACAGTTTAAACCTTGAGGTTTTGTGTGTACATTATTATTTAATTTTAATTCCGTGAATGGTAGTTAGCATGATTTCTTTTACATTAAAACCACTACCCTGTAACACAGCTGAAACGGCTATTTTATACTACCGACCTTAAAAATATACTAGCCGAATGCATGTGAAACTCAGATCGACACCTTTCCTGAACTTTTCTTCGGACTTTCCACCAGTAAAATAATATCACCACTTAAAGTTTCATGGTAGAAAACTATCAGCAGGAATCTTGTACGTTAGTTCAGTGCTTAGTTCGATGTGGCGATGCGTTTGATGCGCGCTTCAAGATCACCCTTTAACTCCATTACTTCTGAGCTGTAGCGTGGTAAGGAAAGTATTTTTTCTTGTATAAATATTGCAAATGTTTCCAATGCGTTTATATACGAAAAGAAGACACACTTCAAACGGTGTCTCTATGATTTTAAAAATGTTATTCCCTAATTAAAAACATGATTTCCAAGCGCCTCAAAAGTGCTAAAAATTATTTTTTTCACGTTTCTGTAGCTGAGAAAATATCAACCGTAATCGTTAAACAAAATCATAGAAACCTGCATTGGACTTTACCACATACTTTCCACAAATAAAACAACAGGGTCATCGCTTGAAGTCCCGTTGAGAAACGGTTTCTATGAAAACACTGCACGCTAGTTCAGTACTCCGCGCCATAGAGGCGATGAGGTGTTTGACGCACGTGTTATATTCGACTTATCGCCTTCTCCGTTTCTGTGTCTCGAACGTAAAAAAATAAGGCTAGCGTCCACTAACTCTTAACGGGAGTAGTTCTTCTAGATTTATCAATGTTATGTTTAATAACTGTTAACTAACTTCTATAACTTAATTTTGAAATAAAATGCCAGTAAAGACATACAACATTACTAACAGAATTGCTTAAGTTTAAGTGAGCTGACTGTTTTCTGTGAGACTGAAATCAGTGAATAATTAGTTTATCTCGAATTACGATTACACAGGTCAAAACAGTAAAGATGTGTTAACACATAATATGATTTTAAACTGTTAACACAGTCTCTATTTCCTACCAAGGGGCCGCGGTGGCCGAATGGTTAGACCATTCGCCTCCCACCAAGGCGATCCGGGTTCGATTCCCGGCGTGATCGGTCCTCGGGTTTCGCATGTGGGAATCGTGCCGGACGATACCGAAGGTCGGCGGGTCCCGTTTCCCCCGCTCCAGTCTCACCTGATGTCACTCTCGCCAGCGCTAAAGATCTCGCTGTTAAACGCTGACCCAAACCCCTCATTCTATTTCCTACCTAGCTTTCTTTTTTTTAATAAATAACATAAATTTGTGTCATGCAGAAATAATTATAATTAAAATCACTACTTTAAGAAGTCCTCGCCTGGCGCATCGACGGTGTTGCAGCGTGTCACGCGAATTATTTTTTACGCGATACCATATAACTTTACTTAATACTAGCAAAAAATAAAATTTTAGGGTCGCTGCTTTAAGTTCCATAGGAAAAAGTCTGCTTCATGGTTACTGTCAGAATGTATTATTGCTAGAGATGATGGTATATCGCGAAAAC
>PNEQ01050241.1:81000-93467 GCA_003012365.1 Medauroidea extradentata
ATAGCCTTGAAAACACTGACACAACGTAGCTGTCTGCAGACATCAAATATTACAATATCGGGATTCTTATTGGCTCAGTCAAATAGGGCAACAGCTCCACGTACAAGCTAAAGCCAGTAATCTTCTGGTAAGCTGGACGTGTATTGAAATCCATCAAACAGTCAACTTTTCCCGCGATAAACCATCATCTCTAATTATTGCACAGGCGTGGCTCATTTGACTGTGCCAACAGGAACAAGGTTACTGCGACACCACACGTCTGTGATTTGCGGGTAGAACCCTAGACGCTGAGAGTTATAAACAGCCAATCACTGACCGTGAAGCAAGGCTGCATATGTGTACATAAGGCTTTGAAACAAACTGTTGCACAATTCTTTATGCGAAAAATCATGGGCTCTACTTGTAATAACCCAGGCATTTTTAACAAAATGTTATGAATACCTGTAAAAAAATATTGTAAATCTGAAATTTAGCGTGTGTGTTCTATAAAGTGTACAGAACAACATACTAAAAGTCCCAAAACCTCCTAAGCCAGCTTCATTGTTTTTTCCTGCAAAACGATCATAAGTAACATGTTATATTTACATTTTAAACACAAATTTTAATAACCTTAAAAACACGTTGTAAATCTGAAAATTTGTACACAAGCACTTTTAGTGTACATAACAACATACTAAAAGTCCCAAGATCTCCTAAGCCGGCTTCATTGTTTTTTTTCCTACAAAATGATTATAAGTAACATGTTATATTCACATTTTAAACACAAATTTTAATAACCTTATAAACACGTTGTAAATCTGAAAATTTGTACACAAGCACGTTTAGTGTACAGAACAACATACTAAAAGTCCCAAGATCTCCTAAGCCGGCTTCATTGTTTTTTTCCTGCAAAACGATCATAAGTAACATGTTATATTCACATTTTAAACACAAATTTTTATAACCCTAAAACACATTGTAAATCTGAAAATTTGTACACAAGCCCTTTTAGTGTACAGAACAACATATTAAAAGTCCCAAGACCTCCTAAGCCAGCTTCATTGTTTTTTCCTGCAAAAAGTTCATACGTAACATGTTATATTCACATTTTAAACACAAATTTTTATAATCCTGAAAACACATTGTAAATCTGAAAATTTGTACACAAGCACTTTTAGCGTACAGAACAACATACTAAAAGTCCCAAGATCTCCTAAGCCGGCTTCATTGTTTTTTCCTGCAAAACGATCATAAGTAACATGTTATATTCACATTTTAAACACAAATTTTTATAACCCTAAAAACACATTGTAAATCTGAATATTTGTACACAAGCCCTTTTAGCGTACAAAACAACATACTAAAAGTCGCAAGTCCTCCTAAGCCGGCTTCATTGTTTTTTCTTGCTAAAAGATCGTAAGTATTGTGATATGTTCACATTTTAAACATAAATTTCAATAAGCTTACGTAAAATTTTATGATACAAATACTAGGATGACGTAAACATGTGGATTGAAGAAAATTCGTAACTTTTGCAAACAATATCTTCACGCCATGCATTTCAGATGACAAAACCGTTTAAGTTAAATCGTAGCACATTGCACATCGTAAACATGTTAAGCTGTGGGTCACATGTAACATTGATAGTGATGAGAACGAGGGGTTCATCGTAAACGCTTTCGTAGGTTTATCCTTTGTACCAGTTATAGTATATCTGGATCATACAGAGTATCTACATCAAGTTCAGGGTTCGGTATATTGTAACAACTTCTGCCACTGCAGTGGGTATACAAACTATGAAGCAACTTAGGCCAGCAGTACGGCAAGAGCAGCGCATGCCACAATCTACTTTACAAGCACAGGAAATAAGACATAACAGGTTGTTTGGTGCAGCAGGCTTATCAGATGCAACTGGTATCAGTGATTGACCTGACACCGTCCATCCCCAATCGGTTGGACAAAGTGGGTTATCAAGCCATTCTTGAACCTGAAGAATAAAATCGAACATCTTGTTAGAGCACTGTTATAAATTATGGTAAAGAATGTTCATCTAATTTCACTACAACTTACCTGTAGATATGTTCTGAAGCTGTGCTGCTGGCTAGCTGCATTGGTAGGCCTGCAAGTTCAAATGAGGCAGTGACTGCCTGCCTCGCAAGAGAACGAGCAAACACCTTCTTGTGCTCGAGCTAGAAGCATTATGAGAATATCCGTGTCAGTAGCCACAGCTGTAACCTCCCGACCTGCAGTTGCTTCCTCTATTGGTGTTCGGACAATCAATGTATCAGCGTCTTCTACTGCCTGCTGTACCTTTAGTCCTACACTCTGGAATGCCAGTGAGAACGTGTTGATGAGCCCAGTCTTATTGTTACCTTTGGAAAGAAAGTCTGATTGTGAAACTGTTAAATGGTGTTTGAGGTAAAGGCAATGTCAGGAGATTTCTTACGTGCTGCACGTCGTTTTTGCTCCTCTTTTTTTGTAGACAGAATTTCGTTGTAGCCATCGAAAACAACAATAGCTGATGTTGAATGCTTCCGTTTTACATATTGAAGGTATGATTCGATTAGTGTTCCAAGTGCAAGAAAAAGCAATGAAGCCGGCTTAGCAGGACTTGGGACTTTTAGTATGTTGTTCTGTACACTATAAAGTGCTTGTGCACCAATTTTCAGATACACAATATTTTTCTACATGTTCATCTTGGCCCGGAGGAGGCGAGTGGTCTGACTCATCGGCCACCGAGGCCCACTCATTTCACTGGGAACTTACTATAGATTATTTCCTTGCATTTCATTACGAACGTTGTATTAGAAATTTTAACGCGTAAATACGGAATAATTAGGCTAATATAGAATTTAAGGTAATAATTATCTGTCACCGCGCATTGAAGACTAAAGAACACCTAGTACCAATTTAGTCCAATAATACGCACATAATTATAATTGTAATATTTCTATTGAGAGAAACTGTCGGAAATTCCACACAACCTTAATTTAGAATAAGGAAAAAATGAAGAATTTTAACCAAACCAGCTGACATAGCATCTTAAATATGTTTCTACTCTGCAGAACCCTTTGCGAGCACGCGCACAACTACTCGCCTAAGTTAACATAGCAACCTGATGAACGGTGTAGGAACGCATAGATGACGAAAACAAACATTAATTTTTGTGTTTTTTATTTAGTTTCTAAAATGACACTTGCGAGCAGTCAAAAATGTAGGCTACATGCTCTCGTTCGTCGGGTAGACACTATAGAGAATTTTGCGCATCATGCATGAAGTAGCGATAGTAAATGGGCCTCGCACGCGGATGTGTCGTATAAACCGCGACGCGAAACAGCGGGGCTCTCGACGACAAGGTCAGGGTCGCGACTTTAGAAGGGACATACGGGCGCGGTTCGCGAGCGGCACCTCTTTCATCACGGCCGGCCAAGGTCATCCAAGTGTTCGGGGTCTTCCTCGTCGAGGCGATGCGTTGAGTCGTAGCAGCGTGCGTCGCGTCAACTGACTGCAGTCTTGAGCTGAGCGACATGTAGTCTGTGTTCTATTTCAGTTGAATTTGTCCGTGGTCACCTGTCATAAGCCCTTGTTCCCTGTATGTAGTAGTGTGAATTTTGTGAATTCCTCTTGGGCTCGAGGAGGGTAAATGGCTCGTGATTCTAGTTTACGGCCACAGGTCCCTATTTAATTAGGGATTTTTATTTTTTAAATCTTTAAAGGGAGCAAATATCGCAAAACGGTTACATAGAAATGTTAGTGTTTGTAAAATGTACCTAATGTTTTATTTTTATTGATTTATTTTACTATATTGGCAGAACTAAGTTTTTTTATAATTTTTGTTAATTATTGACTTCAGGAAAATTTAATTAAGTCGATAATTGAATGGAGTTATGCAGAAGGAGACCCACCATCAAAAATTAAAACAATGACACATTACTATTTCTGGAAAGTTGAATATTTTATCTGTATTCTGTATAAAACATTCAAAATTATAAAAATGTATGTTTTAAAATTTTGTGCTACATAATACAAGAAATTTCAAACATTTCTATGTAACGGTTTTGTGATAGCTGCTCCCTTTAAGGATTTATTAAATCAAACTCGCAGAAACAGCATACATAGGAACCCGTAGGTTTTAAGAGGGTATGGTACATAACTCACGACTAAAGGCATCAGTTTGAAATTAAAGGTTTCTCTAAACTTATTTACAATAAAAAAAAATCCAGACAATAGTTTTGCCAACATTCCTAGCAAAAAATTTTCTGGAGTAACGTATATCTGAAGAACAATCTCTGCCACCGAAATATAACAGTACATTTAATCGCAGTGTATGAGATCGCGTTCAACAACTGCATTATTCTGGGCAAATTGTTTCTTATAAATTTGGCAAACGTAGTTATCTATGTTTGTTGACTAATAGTTTTCTCATTTCATGTTTCTTTAACGTGTAGATTTCAGTTGCTGATTTTAGAGTTTATTCATAAACCACTCACTATTAAAAGGATGGCCGCGTTTGGCGCAGTTGCTAGAGCACTCACCACCCACTAATGCAAGAAGGGTTCGATTCCCGGCGAGGTCGGTCACCGCCTTTTCGAATGTGAGAATCGTGCTGGACGATGTCACTAGTCGACTTTTTTTTTTGGGTCTTCCGATCCCTCTCCCCGTCATTCCGGCGCTACTCCATACATCACGTCACCCCTCACCTGCCCTAAAGACATAGATTTATGTGCTGACCAAAATCTTTTTACTTTATAGTTTACGGTCATACTAGGTAGTTTTTTTCACATTGGTGAAAAAAACTAAAAAATGGGATGTTTTAAAAATGTCAAGACTACGAGTAGTTAATACGATGCTCAACTCTGTGTAGGCGCGTTCCAGAATAAGTCACCGTTCGTCCGCAAGACATAAGTTGCTTGATTTTGGCTTATTTTCGTAGCAAATTTGGCAAAAAGAATACTAAATAACTGTTATGTATATTGCTACCAAATTAATTAGATACAAACCATTACATATTTGTGACAAAAAAATTTAGAGATTCCTTAACATGAAAATTATGTCGCATTGAAAAAAATTCAAAATCACTGTAAAAATAAGTGTGTTGGTGCATTGAGAACAGAAAAAATTATTAAATGGCAAAGGGTACAAGGTAGAGTGGCGAATGTGGTTATCTGCCTTAAGTTACCTACATATCCTAAGAACATAATTAGTATCTGCCACTGTCTTCATGAGGTGTTTGTGAGGATTTTAAAAGTTCTCGTACACGTAGTTGCCGTAAAAATGTGGTCTTACGAGCTTGAATTAAAAATATACGTATTACGTAACTTAAAATGTGTTGGTAAATTAAATTTGAAAAATTAAATAACATTTACCAGTCCCCTTAAAGGGACGTTCTATGGTGCACGTGTGCAATCTCTGCAAATATGAAAATCAGCACGTGTGACTTCACGTCCGGGGTGTACTTTTCAAAGGCTTCAAGCTTGGTAAGGGCCCTTGAGCGGCGAAATCGAAAACATCCATTGTATTTGTTGGGGGCAATAAAACGTCCTATTGGTCTGATCGATACCAACGATGATGTTAACGATGTATATCATGGCTCCGACATGTCGTGTGTATTTCCAAAATAATATCGCCTGATCGATATACAGTTTAAGGGTGCGATTCACCTCAGTTTTCAACGTCTTTTTTTATTTTTATGTTTGTACCAGTTTTTTTTTTCTTATTTTATTTTATGCACGCCCAAAAAAACAACTGACATACCAAACCGAAAAAATTTCACAATTTATAACAATGTTGTAGGCTATGATTTGACATAGGCTATATAAAACAAAACAAAAAAAAATTCTGAATTTTGTAATGAAAATTAAGAAGTTTCAAAAAATTTTAAAAATACAAAACTGTATATATTTTTATATGTGTCAAATCTCAGCCTACAATATTGATATACACTGTGAATTTTTTCGGTTTGGTTAGTCAGTTGGTTTTTCTGGCGCGCATAAAACTGTAAAGTGCAAATTTTGACGTTTACGACTCATTACGCAAAAACTATAAGAGGTACACAAATTCCCTAAGAGAAAGATTTAGTCACAATTTATGTCTAAAATAAGAAAAAAATATCTGGTACAAATATAAAAATAATAAAAGACGTTGAAAACTGAGGTGCACCGCCCCCTTATGTGTCGATGTCAGCTCCAACGTGATATGTCGTACAATCCTCCATCCGGAGACTAGCTCGTTCCACAGTAACGCGCCTGAAAGCTTGAAATTTCTTTTGTGATTTGATACGACACATACCTTCGAAGGTTCAGCCTCTGAGGCTATTTCACGCTGTTGAAGCTTAGGAACGTGCGTGTAATTAAGTTGATTATTACTCGGTTTTTCTCTTCGGTGTACAGTCGTCTCTTACGCACAAATAATTCTGCCCATAGGTGGCTCGTTTGAGTGTGACTTTAAGCGATGACCCTGTGTGTTTATGGCAGGATAATAAAGATAAAAGCTTGATACATGTTTAATGACAGCTGTAAAGTTTCTGTATAGATGATTTTACTTCTGAAACTGACTATGAGCCGTCCTCCCTCTCTTTATCTCTCTTTCTCTCGCTCTTTCTTTTTTCTCCAATTTTTATCTCATTATTTCACTCTATCTTTTTTTCTCTCGCGCTCTTTTTCCCTACGTTTGTCTCCAGTCCCCATTCTCACTTTCTCTCTTTTTCTCTCTCGCTCTTTCACTCTCTCTTTCTTTCTCTTTCTTTCTCTTCCTTCGCTTATATTTCTCTTCCCCTCTCTTTTCCTCTCTCTAAGTTCCTCTCTCTCAGAGAATACACATAAAAACTGAATATGAAAACGGAAACACGTCCTGCGTGTAAAGAATCTTAACGCTCTCTTAGTTAACAAATACATTAGGTTTTCTATCGTGGTTGCCAGTTTTACTAGCCGAGTGCAAGTGCCCTTTTTAGCTGGCAGCGAAACGGCAGGACGGGCAGCTGCTAGTGGCTGTGACCACTCGAACGAAATGTGACAGTAAACAAGCATGTTGTTGTTTTGAAAAGCACCTGGGAAGGTTTGTTTTGAAAGTTTAGCATTGAAAACTCTATTTGGCTTCCCGGCGTATTTTTGTAATTACGTTAATAAATACAAATACTTTCGTTGAGGCCTAAAGAATTGAAAACAAGAGTGCGCAGGACTTCCTTCGTAAACTAATATCGTCGAAGACGAAATAATTTAATACGCATAGTGAAAAAATACATTTTAATGGGGCTTGCGATTTGTTTATCATGTGTCCTTCAGTACAAAGGGCGAAGATTGATACAACGTATGAAGTTATTATGCATACATTAAAATCGTCTTCGTAAATTTTTGTAGGAATGTTCAAACTAATGTAGTTTCACGATAGACTACATTTGTCTGAGGCAATTTAGTTAGGTAGGCCTAAACGACTTTGCTGCTGACGGTCATTAGGGGCTGGCTAAATTTTTCGTATGTAACATCTTGTTCATTGTAGGTGATTCATTTTTGTGGGTTTGTTAGCTTATATGGCGTAATTTTTAAAATGTGTGCTACTAAAGGTTAATATAGTGATTCATACAATGTTTACGGCTTGCATTTTAGTAGGCCTACCCCATAATTTGCAGCACCTTTGGCCCATGATTTTTAAAGTCACCGTCTCCGCATTTTTTAGTGGTCTTACCCTACAATTTTCTGTCCACCCAGCCTACATATTTCTGTATATCTGCTCCAAGGTTTTTAATGTCCGTACCGAACATCTTTAGTGGTCCTACCCTACAACTTTCTGTTCACCTACCCTACATATTTCTGTAGGCCTACCGTTTCTCTAAGTTTTCAATGTCCTTGGCCCACATTTTTAATGATCCTACCCTACATATTTCTGCACCTCTGCTCTATGATTTTATGTCCTACCCTACAGCTTTCTGTTCTGCTACTCTACATATTTCTCTATCTACGCTCCAAGATTTTTAATGTCCCTGCCTCATATTTTTAGTGGTCTTACCCTAAATATTTCTGAACCTATGCTCCATGATTTTTAGTGTCTCTGCCACACATTTTTGTGATACTACCCTACAATTTTGTTCCCCTTCCTTACATACTTCTATACCCCTGCTCCATGATTTTTTATGCCCCTGCCTCACATGTATAGTGCTCCTATCTTACAATGTTGTGTGTCCCTGCCCTACAAATTTCTGTACCTCTAGCTCCTAAAATGAAGTCGTAACTATAAAATACTCTTTGAGGTAAGTGTTAAACAATATCATGAGCTAGGCCTACCACAAAACGGACAAATTACGAATTTTGGTATCCTATTTTTAATGCCTTTCTGCACTCTTGAAATGATGACGTGTTCGTACTTAGTAGGATTATTCTGCAACATATTGTGGGATAACTTAAAATTTGACATTTTAAATTACAAGTTTTGTTAATTATCTCCAGATAATACGAAATTTACATTCTACGATTTTACTGTCAAATTCCCATATTGATGTGTTTCAAGATTATTTCACTAAATGCCTGGGAAAGGCATTTAATGCGCAGAATTACTCGTAGACAAAATCGTAACACATCATACATAATCACATAACGGAATATTGGATTTATTTAAACAATAACCACAAAAATATAAATGTAGGTTTGATGCACGTTTACCATTAGGTTAATCTCGTACACTATTTACAAAATAACTACGAGTTCACTACAACATTATCTGGCTTCGTTCGTGACTACGGTGATTTAGTTGATTCGGAAAATAAAAGAATGTGCACATCAGTTATTCTGTTACTGGATTATTACAACAGGGAGAAAAATTGTATCACTGTTTAGCACGGGACGAGAGAGTTTGTTTTGAACCAGCATCGTCGTGTGACGTCACACGTGACATTTTTTTTTGCTGCTGTCAGTTCTGCCCTTGCTTGCCGAGTATGGGCAGAAATGGCAGCCATTTCTGGTAAAACTGGCATCTGCTAGTCCCACCCGAACGGCGTACCAAAAACAACACTTCCGATAAAACGAACGCCTACTAGCAGAAAACTAGCAGAACTGGCACAAAACTGGCAGACTGGCAGACCACGCGAACAAACCTCTTATATGCACGTGAGGTAGTTTTTCAACTAACCGGATTTTTCTCGACGCTTTGAAAAGCGCGTGGCAACCTACCTGTGCGACATCCTTGATCTGAACGCTCCATCGCCTTCGACCTTCCTGTGCACAACCTAGAAGACTGCAAGTCAGTTTGGTGCAGCGGTGCATAGAGGCTTGAAGTAATGACGGAGAAAGTTGCTAAATGTGCGCCTGTATGGAGATAGATAGTAAGTTCAATACTGTGGAGGCCTTTACCCGTTCAACATTCACTGTTCACAAAACGTATGACTGGCGCAAATCTCTTCATTGTATGTTAGTAGTTTGTATATTTAAATCCAGATACTTAGACCCTATTAATGTTTAAATGTTTAACATTTGAATTGCTATAGAAACATAAGTTTCGGTGAGTGAGAGATTTTTGGTCAGAGCTCAACAGCGAGGTCTTGAGCGCTGGTGAGGATGGCATGATGTGAGTATGGAGCAGCGCCGGAATGAATGGGCGGGGGAAACAGGAGATCCCCGAGAAAACCCGCCGACCAACGGCATCGTCCGGCACGATTCCCACATGCGAAAATATGGGGACCGACCCAACCGGGAATCGAACCCGGATCGCTTTGGTGGGAGGCGAGAGATCTGACTTCTCGGCCATCGCGGCCCCGACATAAGTTTCAGTAGTTAGGTAAAAACATTGTTATGCTTATGCCTAGTGGTATAGTCATACAAAATTATTGTCTAGTATAAACAAGACATATTAAATTAAAAATTAAAAAAAAAAATAACCTTCTCACAAGATACTAAATTTCGAATCGATCAGATCCAGTAGAAGTTGCTCATATCCCTTCAACGACTAGAAAAGATCTGACGATCTTCAAACGACTCAACATATTTACTTGAATCATGGCTAAGAACACTCTCGAACAAAAAAAAATTTAATTAAAATAGGTTAATTCGTTTAGGAACTACGATGCCACAGCCAGACACACATATACACACGTTATACTTATAACTAGAGATACGTAAATTTCGCAGATACATTCCAGGTCAGGTTGAACGCCAATTATGTATACTTCATTGTCACGTCTGTGACTTGCTGGCAGCTGTTACGAAACGCGTTTGACTACTGCAAGCCAGTAGTAAATAAGGAAATAATGCGAAGTGCTGTCGCTTGCTACTTGCTTGTACGGTTATAAGCCAATAGATAATAGATTGTGGCCAGTGGGTGTATAGGACTGACAAGTCTAGGCTGCTGCCAGATGAATCCGCGAAATGGACGTATCTTTAATTATAACACCTCTCTTTTTGCGTCGGGGATTAAAAATAACAAGAATAAGAGAGACTACGTCTACAAACAATGCATATGCGATGCTGGAATGTAATCCTAGTAAACTGTGTTGTCGTTTTGATTTCTCATTAAGGGTGTGTAACTTGTAAACAACTAGTTTTCTGCGTATTCTAATATGCGGGTACGAGAAATTATTTGAGTTCGGTTTATATTTCATGCTACTGACTGATATCATTTCTAACAATCCCGTTGCACACCTGCCGTAATTGAACACTAATGTTTTTATTTTATGTAGTCACCTAATAAATGCTAAAAGTTTAAAATACATATCATAAAAGTTCTTAAATACGTATGCGATCGCAATTGTACCTATACGTCATGTTATAGTGATAATGAATGCACCATCAAGATAATTTCTGTCTGAGGTCAGATAGTTCGAATTTGGTAGTTTATAATTTACTTGGTGGACACCATGGAGGTATTAGTCTAAGGAGTGGCATCTGCCGTACATTTCAATGGTAATCGTGTGAAGCCGATCATTTTCGAACATTTTCGAACAGCGCATGCGCAGGACGTTATTTTTCATGAGTCGCCATATTTTTGGGTGGCAAAAAAATAGCAGACAGCAATGTAATTATGTAATTTTTTTACGAAAATTTGCGCAAATTCTCTATTTGAATCGTACACAACAGTTTGCAATCGTTTCAGAAATATATATAAAAAAAGAATTACCTCTCGCTGTGTGTATGTACTTTACAAACTTGATTAATTTAAATAAAAGTTTCTTACCTGTACAACGATCTAATCTGTTTGTAAGGCAAAGAGCTGCACAAACTTTCACCATAATGTGTAGTTAACAAAAAACTAAAATATTTTCATTCAGCTCAATGCTATGTTTAGTTGTTTTTGCCACCACTAGCTCTAGCCTTGTCTTTAAACGTCGTCTGTTAGCTGGCTTCAAATTTGCTCAAAGATTTCCACTCCATAGACTAATACCTCCATGATGGACACTCGTCAGCGGAAATAGCCGAACATTGCCAAGGTAAGCCGAAGCAACCATCTTCGAGACACTAATGCCGTAATATTGACGTGTGCCAAGCACACCCTCTGGCCTAGCCCGTCTGTCGCACCGTATCTGTGCCACCCTCACCCCCCTCCAGCGACACTGTGCCGTGTGAGAGCGTGTGTGTGGGTGTATGTATGTGTGTAACCCCTCGGAGTGTGCCAATTGTGTCCAGGATATTTCTTAATTAATTGGAGTCATCAGTACTTATGGCAACCTTCTTGTGTTATATATGTATTCTTTCTAGTAAGACATGTGTTTCTGAAAGCACCCTTATACGAGGGGCACTATGAACGCACCCCATATCATAAATATGTTACTTTCTTTAACTTAGTGACTCTGATATGCTCAATGCATAATATTTTATTTTCTGTGTAATTATGTCTTTAGTCTAGTGTAGATTTTTATGTGTTAATTGTATCTTCCCCCGCCAGCTCCGCTCGGACGCAGCGCTGCGGTGTTCCGAGCCGGAAACTGGCAGTTGGCATCGGCGCGCGTTCAGGGGCGGCAGCTCGCGTGTGCACTCCGGGCCTTTCACCTTTGTTTTATATAAATCATTTTCATTACTATATTTTAAAGTATTTCAACTGGAACGTTTTAGCTTTTGTCGGCCCGGAGGCCCCCCATCCCCTTCCGGCTCGTGCGCGAGGGGCTTAACAACTTTATCATTTCCACCGGCTTCTAGCAATTATATCAGCACTGCCTACTGAACGGGCTAAAGGTTCAGGCCCGCTTCGTTAGTGATGCCTTCTGCACCCTAGTATTTTGTATGCTTCTGTGAGTAAGCGTGAGTAATTCTACCACAAATGTCTTATTTCGTTTACGAGTGTTACCTGTGTTCCCTGTGATTGGGTAAGGACTTATGGCGTGTGGCTCGGCCTACAGACCACAGCGTGGGAGAGGCTATACAGCTCCCTTCGCCGTACAAATCTCTTAGCATCTATGCACGCAGTCCCTTGGGCCGTCGGCGTCACGACCCCGAGACAACAAGGATCTCACTGCTTCAATCAGCCGGGTATTACTTCCATTACTTCCCCATCCACACCTCATTTCACCTTCA
>PNEQ01050242.1:0-26028 GCA_003012365.1 Medauroidea extradentata
AGCAAGGACGAACTGCTGGGGCGATAAGTGGCATCTTCTGTGACCACTGAGCATTTAGGCAGGCGTTATATTCAGTAAGAACCAATAATATGTACTTAAGCTACGAAATTGTGACACTTATGTCAAGTGGCAATTATAGAAACCACAGTTCATTTAAATAGTTTTTAATAAGAAGAAATTGTCCTATAAAGGGTTAATACAAACGCTTGCTAAACAAGCGTAGTCAAAGAAAAAAAAAACAAATAAAAAATTTCTTAAATAAAAGATAAAAGTATGTATTAAAATATAACGTATTCAAGATAAAATGGACGATTGGTTTGACACTTGACAACAAACGCAAACCAGCGTCATTAGATTGAATTTTAAAATAGATTTAAATTATCAGTCTTGTACTTAGTTATTTCTTAACATTAACTAAGCACCTTCCGTGGACAGGCAAGTTGGTCAAGTCGCATTTCAGAAGTGACATGAACGTCAGGCTTTAACCCATACACTTGACTCACGTCCCTTACTTAGAAAGAATATTAGTCTGAATAATTAACAGAGACGTTAGTAAACAAATATTTGAAGTAAAAATATAATAAATATCGTATAATGTTACTGCTCTATAAGGGAAACACAACAGCATTTATGAGACCCAAACTTGGCAGATGTCTCGGCTTATTTAACATCGAAAGTTTGGCTGGCATTTCTTGCTCGCGGTTGTCGATAAGAGAGAGGGTTGGGTGGTATTGCGCCCCTGCCACCACAGCACTTCACCTCTACTCGCGGGCAGAAACAGGTCGCAGGTTGTCGTACACGAGGCAGCAAATTATCGCCAATGGCTGTGAGAGATAAGGCGGCTGGGAGGAAGGGATGCTCTCCAGAGAAGAGGTTGCAGGGGTGATGTAAGGGATGGTCTACCGAGGAGACAGTGGTGGTACGAGGAGGGGTGTTCAGTGGTTTATTAATAGCCGCTGCTAGAGTTCCCGGGCTGACAGTTGCGAGCCGCCACCGCTCAGGTGGCAGCACTGACAGTGGAGGGGAGAGTCCCCACAACTTCCCCTCACTTCCCCTCAGTTCCTGCTCTACCACTACCATCGCAGTTACCTGCGCCCTAACCTATTACTTATTTCCTGCTCGGACACAAAGCACACTTCTAATACTTCCAGGAAAATAAATACAATCTGTAATAATAATAATGGTAATAATGTACAGACAAAGAAAACAATTCGCAAGTTAATTGTTCTGCATGTTAGAATCTCCTGCCCTGTTTATATCCAAGCCCCGACCTTTCGCCCAATATCCGCTATTCACTAGAAATACAGAAAATGAACGAATGGACCGGGCTTGAGTTTATATAGGCCAATGTAGTCTAATCAAGGTAGATTCTTTGATTTTTCTCTCATTAGCAATAAGCAATAACAATATTTTCAGTCAGCTGAGCATTGAATTACAAAAATATATATGTGTAGATCCCAACTTTACAGCGCGTAACAAAAACAATCACCTGACCCGCCACAACCAATCAGAGTCAATCTATGCTGCACGACCAATCACGAGACAGCTCATATGCCATTGGCTGAGCAAGATAAGTGGATTTATCCTATATATGTATAACCGTTGTTTTCCAGCCACCTCACCAGTCGTACTCGTGTTCTTGAACACTGTGTGTCTCTGCCTGATGAAGGAAGCAGATTCCAGTTCCCTATATGAAGTTCTTATGTCTGGAAAATTACCGTGTTTTGTTTCATCTCACTGTTGTGTCATAATTTTATTTTATTTTGTTATTCATATATTTTATCTGTCCCTTATTTAAAACTGGTCTTACATCTGGGATGTTTGCATTGGCGGTGTCTGAGTTTTTCGTTTTATTTTCTTATTTGATTTGATTTGCCCCAATTCCATTTATTGAATTTTATGTTGTGTATGTGTCCGGTTGACTAAAGCATGTCTTTCTTATTTTGTTTTTCTCAGTTGAGTATATTCAAGAAATTATATCACATATGTTCCACATTCGATGACATTCGGTCTACGTGTACAAACATTTTAAGGGTACACACGCGCTCATTCACATAATTTTTTCAACCACATGCTGGTAACCGACTGAGCTGAAATTTGGCTTACTTATGTAAGTTCAGTGACAGTGAAATTTTATGGTATTTCAATACTTACATATTATTATATTATTCAAAACAATTTAATTTTTAGAATCTTTCTTATGCGTGATATGTACTGAGGAGCTGAATGGTAGGGGGTGGCTAATATGCATTGCCCGGCACTTGGCGCACCCCGTTTAATGTAATGCCTTAAAATAGTTTGTTTTTTTCGGAATCTCTGGGACGGTGGACTAACATTTCTTCCGGTCAAGAAAATAAATAAGTTCCAATAATAATAATAAGTAAATTTAAAGCATTTTTAAACAGACTTTTGTAAATAATGTGAATTAAAAAGTAAAAAATTAATTTAACTCACATTTGTCATATATGTATACATAGTCGTCGATAGGATTTGATGGTCCTTATGCAAGTTAGTCTTCCGGGCCCTTTACCATCACTAATCCACCCCCATTATATGTGGTTTACTTTGTTAAATGTGTGTGCTCTAGATTAGTTATGTATAACTAGTCTTCCGCACATGAGGTTTACTTAGTGTGAAATGGATTACTAGAAAGTTGTTTTTAGACTTATGAAAATTCACTACTTATATACCGTAAAAATTATAGGTTTAATTTCATTTAATAAGACTAATTTTGAAATGCTTATCTTTCAGTAGCAAGAGCCCACGAATCAGAAGACGTTATACCAATATCTTCTTCTACATTTTATTCGTTCATTGAAAAACTTGTGTTCGAGGTATGTGGACTAAATAGAAATAACATTTTAAGTATTATCATAAAATAAACACACAATACATTTTCCAACGTACTTAAATAGATTACACAAATCACTTAAGAGTAATGAAATCAACTTCAGTCGTAATCAACCAAAACTAGCAATAAATTTTTACATAAAAATTTGAGAAATCGGGGTATGATTTCATTTATTTCACAGGAATATGTATATGTATATATATGTATATATATATGTATATATATATATATATATATATATATATATTAGTACAGATGTTAACAAAGATGGGAGTCATTAATAACTAGTACGAAGGGAACAAAATTTGAAGTGAGGAATTGTATAAAATTCAGAAGAAAATACAATGCAGTAATCAGATGAGAATAAAATGGAGTAACTTTCGTAAAATCACTCGTTTGTTACAAACTAATTGCACTACATACTCTAATTGTGCCAATACAAAATACAGCAAGGTTCCAGCTAATTAAAATAACGACCTTTTCCATTACCTAAAATATAACGTAAATCCTTGATGTCGTTTTTATCGAAAATTTAAATTTCAGTAAAAAATATAATTTGAATCAAAGTTGCCGATTTCTACGAGATAGGGTCGTGTTTGGGTTCAATAAATAAGCCCCCCGAAAGCCGAGAAACTCGGACCAAGCACTTAAAGATGCCGCCTTCCTCAGTAAAACCGCTTATCTCGATAACATTTTTATCACTTAAACGCCTTTAGCGAAGGAAAGTTTTCTAGAACATAATTAACAATGAAACTGCCTCTTCACCTCGGCACCAACGTGACAATATAACAGATCGAATGACGAACTACAACTGACAACACAACACAGTTAGTGAGATGGGCCTCAGCCTAGCTTCTACTTGTCTATAGATGACTCACTGTGCAAGCGGAAGGACCTGACCTAGTTTCTCTCTTCCTTACACTAACCTGACGCGATGACCAATATTAGCTCACTGTCATAATTGCCATAGTGTATTTTATATTTTCATCTACTTTTTA
Organism: Medauroidea extradentata; assembly: GCA_003012365.1. Taxonomy (NCBI): domain Eukaryota; kingdom Metazoa; phylum Arthropoda; class Insecta; order Phasmatodea; family Phasmatidae; genus Medauroidea; species Medauroidea extradentata. Next base: position 3,850 of record PNEQ01050242.1, read on the forward strand.
ATAAGTTCTGTTCAACATCTCAAACGATTATTTATACTTTTTATTGTGTGTTTACATAAATATGAACAAAATTTAAAAATTTAATTTACTTTCTATTTGAAAATATCTACATTTACATACGTCCCTCAAACTTACCTATCTACGTACGCCTATATTATAATGACGAGTTACCAAGAGAGGGGTAATTCTGAACGTAGAATATATCTAATGTATGCAGATATGACAAATGTAACATAAATTTATTTTTTACCGTTTCAGTTTACATTATTTTGTAAAAGCTAGTTTTAAATTTTCTTTTACTTTTAATTTATTTAAAGAAGTAGTATGAAAATAGCAAGTTCTTTAACTCCTGTCATTTGATTGTTCTTGGAAATATAATATAAATGCATCGTACACACACACACACGCACACACGCACACACACACACACACAGATAATTTTTTGCCTCAGTTGGTTTTCTGCTGAAACGATATAGTCCGAGTCAACTCAATCTGACATTGGCGAGGCTTAATTCAAATAAACTAATTAGGAAAATGTTTTCAAGTTTTAATCGCAAACTCACTCAAGTTCAGTTAAAAATCGAATGATCTTTATGTGTTACGCTAGAATTAAGTATGTTTTATTTCATAGAAATTTTAAAACGATGTTACACTTGGTCACGGTCGCTTAGACTTTGCACTCAGTGCACTTCGTATAATTTTGATATAAGTAAACAATATTGTTTACACAGACTGTTTGCATGATATTATGCCTGTCAAAAAGCAAACAAAAAATTGTTGTACATACTGTATGTAGGAATGGACATGGCTTATTTGTAAAGTGTACACAGATATTGCACCATTTATTTATAACAAATAAAAGTAGTGCTGTCAGTGCTGTCAAAAATTACTAAAGCTATATGAAAATGGCAAACTTTACACTGGTAAGTGTGTGTACACTTAATATTAATTTAATACATAAACCAAATCTATGTTTGAATCAAACGGGTGCATTTTCGTTAGAATAACTTAACCTCAGTCCTTTTTTGCTAAATTGTTGAAATAATTCTATTATTGCTGAAAGTTAACTCACATAAATTTGTAGAATAGTTAGGTACCGTAAACTGGGTATACTTTACACCATCATGGGTAACATTTCACTACGAATAATATTTCTGTGTTTTGATTAGTGGGATATTAGTGATCATTGTATGAGTATGTCAAATTAATTTTTTATAATACCCAGCCATCATCTGGTTTCCCTTCACCAAACGTCCTATACAGCCATATATTTGGTGGTGTAAAGTTAACCATGCTGGTGCAAAGTATACCCATTTTACGGTACTGTCTTGAAACACAAATTTATGTGACAATCCAAACCCATACAGTACCGTCACAACCTGAGAAACGTGTTTCTATTAAATAGTATAAAGGACGCTACTCTGCCTCGGCGCCCTCGAAAACAAGGATGTTAAGGGCGCGGCCTACCGCAATTTTCGTCATCATTATTTTATTTTGTATTTGTACCAGATGTTTTTTTTTCGTATTTTAGACACAAAATGTGACTAATTTGGCTTTTATGAAATTTTTTTTTCTCTCACAGTTTTTGAGTAATGGCTTGTTAAAGTCATATTTTGCATGTTTCCGTTTTAACGACTACACTAAAACCAACTAATATAATATATAACTAAAAAAAATCACAGTGGATAAAGACATTGCGGGCTACAACGACATGTTCGTAAAATTAAAGAATAAAAACTATTTGTATTTTTTAAAAATTTTTGAATTTTTTAAAGTGTTTATTTTTAGTTTCAGCATTAAAAAAAAAAATTTTTATTCTTTAATTTTATGAGCATTTCATTGTAGCCTGTAATGTTTTTATCCACTAAGATTTTTTTGAGTTTGGTACCTATATCAGTTGGTTTTAGTGTAGTCATTAAAACGGAAACGTGCAAAATATGACTTTAACAAGCCATTACGCAAAAACTGAGAGATAAAAAAATTTCATATGAGCAAAATTTTGTCACATTTTGTGTCTAGAATAAGAAAATAAATATCTAGTACAAATAAAAATAAATAATGATGATGAAAATTGCGGTAGACCGCGCCCTTAAATTAAATTTTTCATGACATTGCTGTCAAGCAAAACATTTTCTATACTGATACGAGGGAAATAACGCTACAGGAATAAAAATGTGACAGCAAATTACACGCAGGTGTTGACTTGAGTATTTGAGAATTGAAATATGTTCTGAATTATTTTAATTTTTCAGCGAATGGAAAATACGCGTAAAATGTCCTATGGCAAAGTGTGCCGTGCCAATGAAAACAAAAATATTCAGCGGTAAAATGTACAATGCGACAAGTACTGAGACACCTCTAACATTAATAAACTAACAGTTAATTACTCATCCTATTCTCCCACTAGAACTACGAGACAGACAGACACGGTAGCAGGAGAACTACATCGTTATATAAAACACATTCAAGCATTGTTAGGATCACTACATCATGCTCTATTTCTTTCTGACATTGTTAAAATTGTTACTGAGGCTGTAAAAATGTACAATTCGTACAACACAGAAGGTAATAACGCATGTGTATGTAACAGTGTTAACAACTGTAGAGTATATCTTCTTAAACATCTTAAAAATCTACTATTAAAGTCTATACTTCTGCCAAAATTAAGTTATGTACATAATGCGTCAAAAACTACACTTTATGAACCCTGCTGAATCTTATCTATAGTGTTTAAGTAGGGAACCCCAAAAATTTGGTCACATTAATTTTATAAGTAACTAGCTGTCCCGTTGCGGCTTCGCCCGCGTGTACTATAAAAAAGAGTAACTAACTTTTAGTTACGTGTTAATTGATGGTGATACTATATTCTATATTATACTATATTCACTGTTTATCTTTAAAACATCAAATACAAACAGATTTGTCCAGTCCACTGCGCTAAGCGTACTTTAATTGCAGAACTCCTTTTTTTAATTCATCTTTATTTCTCTATAAAACAGCTGCCCGGCTGTGGCTTCCACCGCAAAACAGCTGCCCGGCATTTAACAGCTAGCGTACTCAATAACAGTGTAAAGATCGCGCGCAATACGCTTGTATGATGTCATGTAATTCCCATCGCAAAGTCTTGCACGGGATACGAACCCGTAACCCCACCCCCCTCCCACACACCAAACTTTATACAATACCTGAGTTGTCAGCGAGTGTTTTTCTCGCTTTTTTTTTTTCGCGGTCGCAAATTAGATAAAAACAATCCTTGATGCGGATTATATATCATGCTAAAATTTCAGCTCGATCGGTGCAGAACTTTTTGAGTTTTTGAAGCGTACACAAACCAACAAAACGTTTATATATATATATATATATATATATATATAGATGAATAATTATAAATTTTACGCCCTTGGTCGCTACTTTAAATCTACATCACTTCGTCCTTATAAGCTTTCAAGACAAGACTTCAATCTTGATAGAAGTCCTCACTATGAGCATGAAATGTGATGTAGCTTGTCATAGTTACGTGTTCCTTTTACGAGGAAATTTTTTAACATGTTCTTAATATTTTTATTTGTTAAAAAATTATCATTGAAGTACTGTACGCTTGAAAGCTTATAGATGTACACAATATTGAAAACACGCTTTGCATCTTCTTAAAACAGCTAAAAAATTATGTTTCAAATCTGTTCTTTCTAAAAAAAAAAAAAAAAAAAAAAAAAAAAAAAAAAAAAAAAAAAAAAAAAAAAAAAAAAAAAAAAAAAAAAAAAAAAAAAAAAAAAAAACCATCCTAGTTCTTAAACGGAACGAGGTAAGTACTACTGTGACTCTATGCCGTACATTCACACATAACATAACGTAACAGTATCATCGCTTGAAGTCCCATTAAACTACAAAATATGAAACCTTTGCACGCCAATCCACGTGATCGCAAGTCTCTCCAGTGTTATTGCATGAAGCGGTGACTAGTATCTCCCCATTGCTCGAACCCGACTATTGAGGCGAGCGTACCGTAGTTACGGGATCAGACGCACGACAATGTGGCGCGGCGCGCGGGTTGCGGCGGGCGGGCTGCGCAGGGGCAGTGAAGGGAGGCGAGGTAGAGCGGGTTGCAGGGGCGGCAGGCGCGGGCCTACAGTCTGGGCCGGGAGAGCGCTTCAGTAGCAGCAGCCTAGATAGAAGGCAGGTCTGTGGTGGTTGGTCGCGCGCGAGGGGCAGGCAGGTTGGAGGGGAGCAGGGGGTGATGGTCTAGCCCCGGGTGCTACAGGTGGCTTGCTACTAGGTGAGTAGCCCTGTCCCTCACATACAACACATCACACACGACCTATCTCACCCCTAGGACTTACAGAGAGACTGAAATAATGCGAGTGTATCTGGCGACAAACTAGCTTTCAAAACACTGTTAGTTGTTGCACCATATAAACTGGTCCATGATTATTTATTTAATAGTCATTCACGATAATAAAACGTTAGAACAACCTTTTTGAGAAGTATTTTCATAGAATTTTGTGTGTTTACGCCCCATGTAAATGTAACATAGTCATGAAGTTAATATTTCGAATACACTCTTAGAATTAACGTGCGACAAAAATCGAAGAATATTCTTGGAAATAAGCATACAGAAGCGTGTTCAAGAGCTGACTTTACTTTGTATAGTTTGTAACATGTTTTAACTGCCTCAAAACTAATTGAAAATATTCGGTATCAATATACCATTAGTAGCACACAATTGATGTAATAACATTGCATTTGCAGAAAATAGACCTATGCCTTGCAACTTGTCAGCTTGTTTCCGCGATAAACCACTTTCTCCGCGAAATATATACATTATAATTTTTGGAACTTGTAATTATAAATAATTACCGGTTTGAATTGTACTTCATTACTACGACATGTAAAATTTACGTTATATGAAGATATACTACGTTTAATATTAATGTTTAAAATTGGGATATTTTAGACAGTTGTGACTGTTTAAATGAAGTAACATCTGCCACAATACAAGAACAATATTTTCTATTTGTAGGGTAATAGTAATATCTCAAGTTAAATTTAGTACCAAAATGTTACCTGACTTATTCTTAGGCATTTACGACGTGCATGATAAATTAATTGTAAAACTTATTTTAGTTATGATTATATGAGACTTACGCTTGTGTAACGTCTAATGACGGACGAATTTCCCTTTGAGAGCCAATAAAAATACTCTATACAATTATGTCACATAGGTTCACTAAACAGTGTTAGACTAACTGACAATAAAGATAAACGAACATAGTCTGTAGAATAATGTGGTGACATTTCCTGTTCTTTGTTTACCGCATTTTTCGTCGCATTCATTTTCAGCGGTGATTAATCACGGGTTTTTTCTGTTTTCTGGGTTTCGATGAATAGTGGCCACGTTCGACGTTCATATTTCATTATTTTTTTTTTTTTTTGGTTCAAGTGGGCTATAAGAATTGTTATTCGTCACATTTTAATTTTTGTGAATAGTCCGAAAATACTAAATATGCAAAATTATACACCGAAACCGATATGTATAATGTATTTTAACAATTTTAGATTCAATATTTTTACATAGAAACCGTCTTCTTATTTCATAGCTTATGGCTTGTAATGAGAGATAGGAGATATTATATTATTCAGTAGTCAACAACAATGAATGCAGTTGCGACACAAAAACATAGGAATGCGTTTTACATTGCATTTGGTATCGTCTCACAACACAATTTTACACGCAGGAGGACACAATTTTATTACAGTTTTATGCCTCGCTCTTTAGTTTTGCAATGGTTTCGAAAATATTTTTTAAACGCAAATTAATACACATATGAAAAATTCATTCTTACACATTTACGATTTATAAATCATCGTTTGCATCTGATTTTTTTCTGTTGCTTTACACAAAACGGATATTTAGATTTTTGACCCTAAAATATGACATATCGTGTGGTCAAAAAAGCCAAAATGAAGCAAAATAAATGTTTGCTAGCAAACATTATATTATTTAAAAAACGCTTTGGTAGAATTGTGGATCGTATGACTGTACACATTCTCAAATTTTTTCAAAGTATTGGGTTAAAAAATATTCGAGTTATTTGCAATTGTTCGATATAAATGAAAGACAACGGCCTTAAGTACTTTCATTCAATTCCCACGGTAGAAAGACTTACGAAAAGTTGAATAAAGACAGGTATATTTTAGTCCATGCTTCTTCGCAGAGAATTTGCACGTCAGATAATGCGGCAGTCAACAGACAAAGCGACCACGCAACAAATACAACATAAGTTCGTCACTGGAAAAAAAAATCTCCTAAGAATATTGATATTTTCGAGTAATTATATAAATATAATTACTTTCCTTATCTGCAGTGGCAACCGTAAAACTTCAAGTTTTCGTTAAAGAATTAAATTTTATTTCATCTTGGATGGATTATTAACTCATATCTGGAGTGTTAACTAGAAAATATGAAAAGTAAGTTAGAATTTATTGGTTTGAGGACATACGCCACTGCTCTGTTTGCTGGTCAAACCTGTGTTGAATGGCGAAGTACGAAAAATAACAAGAAAAAACAAATATAAAACACAAAAAAAAAAAAAAAGAATTCCAGAGGAATTCTGTCAGACGAAGACCAGCTGTGTCTCAACCTGAAGACGGGAACCTATCACAATTCCCGAAACGTTGCATTTTTTTCGTTGGTTTTAACTTGTGTTGTCTTGTCTGTTGCCTTGTGTTTTTTTGTTCGTTGTCCACTGTTCACTGTTATTTGTCTATTTACATTCTTTTCATATTGGAAGTCTGGTTCTATATTTGTGTCTGTCTTCTGTGTCTGGATGTTGTGTCGATATTCGACAGATTTCTGTCTCTAGAATTCTTTGTTATCTTATATAATAATAAAAAAAAAACTGAAAGAATTTCACTGGAATTCCTTTCCCTTATTTTTTTTGTGTGTTTTGCATTTTTTTATTTTTGTACTTTGTCATTCCACACTAGTCTGATCAGCAAAACACGAGCAATGTCGTATGCCAACAAACCAATAAATTCTAATTGTAAACTCTCATTGCAACAAACATTTAAAAATCTCATGAGAAATAAGGACTGGATATCCAGCAACACTCAGGTTCCAAGCAAACACCTTGCTTGGAACTGCAGCGACTCGTCTCTCGAGGAAATAGCGACCTGCAGCATCGCCTGGTGTGACCCAGAAATTGTTTCAACGTCTCCTTCACTCTCCTACATTATATATAAACAATAAATACGACGCTTACTTGCTGGAATGAAACTATGAATTATGCATATTAGTTCGAAATACCGAAAAGGTAATGTGACTCACACGTAGTCAGTAAAAAATTTAAATAATTTTACGTTTTACAGGTCACCTTCGGATTTTTCTCTAATCATGCCCATGGGATTATAAAAAATGATATAAAGTAAAATTAAATTTTGTAAATCGGTCGCTTCTCCTCAAAACCTTTCCATTGAATTGTGAAACTTATATATATATATATATATATATATATATATATATATATATATATATATATATATATAAACTAAAATTATATCAGTTAAACTGTTGATTTACTCTCTAAACTTGTTCATTAGGATTAAAAAGTATAATTACTAAATTTAATTAGTTTATCCCTTTAAACCAGTCAAACGAAACATTTTTAGACGTAGCATTCAACGGGAAGTCTCATGTTTATTTATTTCCTGTGAGCAAATGTGTTCTATCTTAGGAAAATATACTGTAACACATTTGCAGCCTATATAAGACTCCAACTTCTTTTGAAATACCTTTTAAGTAATTCTGTAGTGAATATTTATAGTATCACAAATGTCACAAATTTCCTAGGAGGTTTACTCGTGCATTTTGACGAAAACTTAGTGATAGAAATATTTGCTTTGTGCACTGACTCAGCAGGATCGTGTACATTTATTAATAACAGCTGAGCGCACAATGTTTGTTTCCACAGCCAGTTTCACACCACAGCATCTAAGAACATGTAGGATGGGATAAGGTCGTAATTTACTTGCACATTCTTTGGTATTGGTTGTAAATTCTTCCAAGTAGCGCCCAATTAACATGAAGTAATAATTTTCGCGGGGAAATTTTATGTACGTTTTATCGTATTTTAATAATGGGGCAATGTCGTTTTATGTTATTAAGTATTACGCGTGTACGAATATAAATTTATATTTGGTCTGTCAATATAATTTCGATACTTTAACACTGAGCGTTTGCAATTCGTCAGGAAACTGATCAGCTGCGCGGTGATGAAGTCATCCAATCTAAAATCTAGCCAATCACAGCACTCTTACTACAAATATATATTATGAAAATCAATTACACTTGTTCTACTACATGTGCTCGTAAGTTTTTTACTTTCCAGTCTACATGACAATCAGCCATGATGTGTAGCTAATTTTTTCACATTGGTTTGCAAAATACTCAAAACACTTTAACGAAAAACTTTGAAAAATTCAAAACTAAGATCAGTATACGTTGCACAATTTTATGTGGGCGTTGTGCGAAATAATTAACCGTTCATTTGGAGAAAGACGTTTGCTAGATTTTGGCTTATTTTCATGAGAAAGTTTGTGGTAATTTGGGTACAAAAATCCGGAAAAAGTTATGAATTTTTTTTTACCAAAAATAAGGAACAAACTGTATTATATATTTGTGGCAAAACCATGTAGGGATTCTTCCGTATAAAAATAATGTTGTTTTAAAAAGTAAATTTATCGGGTGGGGTCTCAAGTAGTAAAAATTTAAAGTAATTGTGAAATAAATATATTTTAGAATAAGGAAGATGGAGGAAGAAATCACTTGGGTTGCGTAATAGTTGCTTGACTGTAAACATCCCTACATGTATTGTAACCCAACGTAGTTATGTAATTTTATAAACACAGAAACTTTGTGTCTCGTGAACTTGGGAATCTCTTTACTTACTCACTATTGCCAGATATAGGTTAATACTTCTGCAAACATTTGTACAGATCATTTAGAACACGTAAACAAACATTGCAAAAATGTATTCTTGTGTGTTATTTTAATAGCAAGTTTATTTTTGGTCTGTGGATTTTGTTTAGTAAATTATAAAATTATATAAATAATTTTTTCTTTGACTGGTGAAAAAGTGATTTCGTACCGCGGTAAAAGTGTTAACCGCATATTATTATTTTGATTTATTTCACCTAGTGACGATTTAATAACGGGAGCTATTGTGTTACGTAGCACGATTATACCAACACACAAAAAATCATAAAAGAGTCGTAAAAAATTAGTTTTTGGAATGTACGCCTATATGTAAATTCAAAACTGCCATTTCTTAATTTAAAATATTTTTTGTTAAAAAAATTATTGAAATTTTAATTGAATATAGAATAATCTGCATTCTGCTATCAAAATGAGGAAAACAATTTTTTTTTGTGTTTTCCAAAGTAAAGGCCGTACAGTTGAGAACGTAAGGTTGAGTAAGTTACATATTGGGTAATTAGATATTCAAACTGCACTTATATGAAATTGTAAACATAAATTTTACACGCTTAGTAACCTTACAAAATGGTTCGTACAAGTTTTTAAAATTTGCATTTGGACGTCACAATACGCAGTTGATTGTAGAATTGTCTAATGATACAAATACTCTAACCAATTGTAACTAACAGTCCAGTTAATAATACTACATTGTTTATTAACAAACATTCAGAGAACAAGTAATAATTTCAGCATTTTCAGCGTGCAGAATTTTCTTTCGTATCGGTACTCGTGTTGATATTATCTCGGAACCCGTGGACACAGTAAACCGGGCTTAACCTTATCAACGCCAAGATGTTTTTATGGCAAATAAAAAAATTAATGTTCTATCACATTTGAGGTTCTTATGCGCTCGTTTAAACAAAACAAGCAAATTTGAAATTTGCGTAAAATAATAAAAGCAGTAACAGTAAAACGGCTACTGTAAAACACGATTTTGTAAAAAATAAAAATTGAATTGTACCTCCAAGTATATTGTGATGTAGGAAATATTATTTAGTGCTGACCAATGAAGTGTTTGTGATGTACAGTGCATCCGGATATTACGAAATATCATTCCACTAATGAAAACTTAAATATCCAGAGCATTCAGTTTGTTACTTACCGCTGGTCGAACAAATAATATTAAATGCACACTAAAACATTGTATTTATCTTCGACATTGACTGCGGCTTTATGCAGCGCCACCCTTTTTGAGCGAAAAGAAAAAAAAACAATGCAAGTTGTATTTGAAAACACTGACGATGCTTGGAACAGTTCAGATGAACCGCTAGCAAATCAAAGCGTTTCAGTTCTGGAATAGCTTAATTGTGATTCGTAGCCAATTAGAGAAAGTCTTGGCACAAATATACGTGGCCAACCGTTGAATGAAAGACAGAAATTTGTCATGCCCTCATTTATATTCTTGAGAAATGGATTATTCTCACTCTACACCAATCATAACCTATATTACACAATTTGCTGCGGTAACGAAAATAATATTTTGAACAGGAACAACTGCAAGGTATCTTTCTCGCAAATAAAATTTTTGTTAAGAGTTTATGTTAATAGCAATTAAAATCATGATTAATTGAACTATTACAGTTGTAATCTTTGTGTAAAGTAAGTTGTAATTTTATTACGACTAGCTTAATGTTTAAAAATTGTTTTCTTCGCTACTAACGTAGTAATATAGTCAACAGCCTTTTACAGCAAGTGCAGCAAAGAGAAATATATGTGTTTAACTGCTGTTAAATAAACTTCTCTTACTGTGACAAATACAGTATCAAAAACGAAACGTATAATCTTTTTCTTCCCGTGCGAACTGTAAGGCCGTTATAAATTTTGTATTACGTTACAGTTCCGCAAAAGTGCGCTGTGTCCCTCATTTTCCAATTGAAAAAGGTGTCTAAGATAAGTTTGATAACAGAAATAACTTCGTGCAAATATTTCATCACATTGACATGGGAAGTCTAAATGAATACAAGGACAGAACATTTATCCAGCCTAAAGAAAGGCACTTGATTATTTTTCGCAGTAATATGTTAGCAAACGATTATGCTAGGATAGAACAATGTTGTTAAAATCTAGGCTTCAGCTGTTTGACTTTGTGTATGAGTTCTTATTGCACTTCCTGAAAAAAATTGTTTATTTTAAGGACTCAACATTTCTATCGCAACAATTAATATATATGCTGAAGTTTAGATACTGTTGATAATTTGTGGGCGTTGTTTTACTTATAAATGCTTTGTTTTAATTTATATATGCATTTCATCTCTCCATTTCTAATTTCACAACTTTAGATACACATTTGAATAACTTCTGTAATTCAGAACATTATTTAATGAATGAATTTAATTGTTTTATTAGCATATGTTTCATACAGAATATTCTAAATTAAAAAACAACTAAGAATGTTCTAAAATTGCAATTTAAACATAGTATTTAATCATTACATTTGAAGTGTTGTGTGACGTTACAGGAATTATACACACTGTAGGGATGTTGTGATATCGGTAAAAATTGATGAATTTAATTTGAAATATTCAGAATTACGCATAATTGGTCTAAAATTCTCATTTTTCGCAGAGACATATAACCTACCGACGACTAGATAGCCTTTGATGACGGTTGTAAAGCGAAACCGATGTTCAGCATCTAAAACCCTCCTGTCTCCTCTATTATTTATTTGTTTAATTCTACAGGAACGTCAGTAATCTAACAAACCCTGACGATTACATGGCTGAATTTGACGCATCTTAAATACAAGTAAAAATAAATTCCTGTATTTACACTAGTTTATGAAATTCGTTATGCATATCTCGTAAATAAATACTTTCTTTGTACACTCTTTTAATGTCAGATTTATATTTCTTCTTCAAAGTTGAATTTGATAACAAATTGTTAGGATTAAATTTTTAAAACGTGATAAGAATTTTGTAGTTATATCTACGAGATTAGCAGCGCTCATAAAGCAGTGAAAATGTTTGGCAAAATATGTGCTGTGGTCAGAAATTGTCCAATGTTCATATTCGTAACACTCAAAAATATTTGAAATTGTAATTTGGAAAATACTTCGTATTTAATTTTTAGCACTAGGTTTTCGATCGGTATTAACTGTCTTTAATTTGAAATATTTAATCCAGTTAGACTTTTGGGTATGAACGTGATTGACTTAAATTAAAATTACTGTTTATTTAGAATTTATTTATCTAGAGAAATACATTCTTCCTTCTTATTTAAAATTGACTCTTCACGTACGCGCTAAAGAACGATTTGGGGTAACTCTAGTTGTTACAGTGGTTAAAACATGCCAGTGAACTTTCTACAATACAAAAAACATATGCTTCAAGTGTAGATGTTTACGTTAGATGTTTTTTTAGTTTCTTTTGTTGCCGGCAGTGAAAAATTTAACGTGTTACTTTTGTAGGTAAACCGCTGTTTAACAGGGTAGCTAAGTTAACTGTTACTGACAATATATTTCTGTAGTTTCACAGCTATTAAGTTGCTGTTATTTTGTTGGTATTTGTGGAGAGCAATATATTTTTACTGCTTTCTTGAAGTACTGTAAACGTCTAGTCGGCTGGCTTTAAATGCAACTGGTAATTGTAAAATTATACACGAAATTAAAAATAAATACATTTTATACATTTTTTTTAGAAAAGCTGAAACAGAAATCATACAAATAGAATATTTCACAGCACACACAAAAAAAAAAAACTTTAGTAAAATTATAAACTGTAGTAGGACAAGCAACGAAAGAATATTGCAAAGTTAATTGTTTCTGTTAAATTCTAATATGAAATAAATAATATTATATAAATGTAAAGTATCTGTTTGGCGTCTGAGTATGAACGATAATTCTGTGGCTAGCATCAGAGCAATTGTAATATTTCAGTGATATCTTTAGCGCCATCCTACCACAAAGTCATGCAGGTTAACCGCACAATATAAACGTCCAAAGCACATTAATTAGTGAACATATTATTATCAAAATACTTATTTAACTCCAACTATCCGCAAATTGTCATTATTTTAGCCAGTACTGTTCAAGGTCAGATGCCAGCTGGAATGCATACGACTCACTTCTTTGAGTTATACTAATTGGCTTCCATAATATCTCTTTAGTTCTCTAAGTGATGCTGTAAAAGGGACAGAGAGATGATCTACGGTTAAGTCCTGCTGATTCAGTTAAACGGTAAGTTCCACTCAGGTCAGAACTGCTTCCGTTCCACAAAGTCGTGAGAAACATTAAATAGAATATTAAGGGGTTCAGTTATTTATTATTCTCATGAATGTAGGTTTAAATGAAAGTGAGGTAGAGTTGACGATGTTATTCCAATCAATATCGTGAATTTTAAAGTTCATAAGAAGTAACCTAAAAAATTCGGATTTTAATTTAGGCACAATCTTAACTGCAAACGACTGCAAGTTCATGTAGTTTTCGCAATTGGTTCTCAGCTTGTTTGATCTGCTAGGAGGGCGCTAAGCCAATAACGTAGAAGTAACTGAATACAGGCCCAATCATGTGTTATCATTGTGTCGGCAAGCAACCAATGAACAGCATGCTTTCTGCTTGGATGCTCAGATATACTTGGAGACTAGTCCACGTGTCACTGAACACGCGAAGTTTTGCCGCCTCTATATATTAGCCAAATGTAGATCGTCTGTTTCTCTTAAACTCTGTCCTGAACATTATTACAGTATTTATGGCTCGAAGCGAACTTTATTTTCATACGCTCATACTTGAAAAATTAATGATGCACCTGTCATGTTTTTCACTTAACATTTTTTCTTTCGTATAACACAATATTTGTTTGTGTTTGGTTTTTGATTTACTAAGAACTAACCATGCCGCAGAAAAAAAAATTGTTAAATAATGTAAAGTAATATTTACAAAATATAGGGTTAATATTTAAATAGCTCTACGTAGTTTTTGGTAGGATTACTTAAGACAATCTTTCTGCTGAGAAAGAAATTCCACAAGTGAAACAAAACCACGTTTTTACGTCACACTCTTAATAAAGTTTTCTTTGTTGCAAAGCTACTTTGCATTGGCTCATATTCAATGGAAATTTGTGTTGTGTCAGAGCAAGTGTACTTAATGTGTTGCGTTGTTTGTTTTCCTAGCAAATTGGCACTATACTTGTTAACAGCATGAATGAAACCATCCTCCTCGGCTGTTGATAGACCCACTAAATGCACACATGGCAATACTTCATCTGAGATCTTGCTCTTTGTGATTGTATTAGACGCACACGACTTGCCATATTGTTACTGCCGTTTTCCTGTAGTAATTTCAATTCCGTTCTGGATATTGTGAAATCATCTGCCGAATATTAAATGTTATGTTTAAGGGCGCGGTCTACATGAATTTTCATCAACATTTTTTAATTTTTTATTTGTACCATACATTTTTATATCTTATTTTAGACACAAAATGTAACTAAATTTGGCTCTTATAAAATTTTTTTATCTCTCATAGTTTTCGCGTAATGGCTTGTTAAAGTCATATTTTGCGTGTTTCCGTTTTAACGACTACACTAAAACCAACTGATATACCAAACTAAAAAACCACAGTGGATAAAGACATTGCAGGCTACAATGTCATGCTCATAAACATAAATAATAACAATTATTTGTATTTAAAAAAATTATTGAATTTCTAAAATTTTTATTTTCAGTTTCAGTATTTTTTTAATAGAAATAATTGTTATTCTTTATTTTTATGAGCATGACATTGTAGCCTGTAATGTCTTTATCCACAGTTAATTTTTTAGTTTGGTATATCAGTTGGTTTTAGTGTGGTCCTTAAAACGGAAACATGCAAAATATGACTTTAACAAGCATTACGCGAAAGCTATGAGAGATAAAAAAATTTCATTAGAGCCAAATTTAGTCACATTTTGTGTCTAAAATAAGCCCAAAAAATATCTGGTACAAATAACAAATTAAATAATGGTGATGAAAATTGCGGTAGACCGCGCCCTGTTTCCTCCAGTTCTGTAACAGCCATTCAAGAACTTCGTAAATAGTAATGGAAGTATTTATCCCATGCAGAGTGTGAGACATTTACCATAGTTCACATTGTACATTAGAGACAACTTTTAGCATTGTTACAATACAAATCTGATAACATCAATATACCTTTGAAATGAGAAGAGAGGGTTTTACTGCCCTTTAGCGACGAGGTCTTAAGAGAAGTCTTCGCCGGTGTTGAAGTTACACGTTTGACACGTGGGAACTGCAGCGTAGCGATAAGAGCCAGTGTCGCACACTTGACGAGGAGCATATCGCCTCTATTCGCAGCGCGCCAAACTGGTTGCGAGGTTTTCCTTGTTGCCTTTTTCCTACGGGACTTTAAGCGGTCACCGCAACATTTTTATTGTTAATAGTATGAAGTAAAGACTAACGCATGTGCCTCGCTTTGCATTTTACGAATTCGGGTAATATTTTCGGAGTTACAGCAGTCTAAAAAAACCGTTTTTAGCCATTTTGAGAGGCCCGAAATTCATGTTTCTAACAAGCGTGCTGAATTAAAAAAAATTGAAGCATAGTTTCAAACGTGTTTTGTTTTCGTAGATGTACATAATATGAATAAGTTAAATGGTTTCGCGTAAAAAAATACGCGTGATACGCTGCAACGCCGTCCATGGACCAGTCGAGGACTTCTCCTGTGAGCTGATGAAGTTGAAGTGACGTGAAGGGACATTACAACATCCATGTCTGAGGCAGGACTCGAACCAGGATCTCTCGCATCATAGACCGGCGTCTAATCGACTACGCCATGGAGGTCGACTACCATACATTTGACCGTTTCTAAATATTGTATAGAATTATATCGCTGATATATGAAAAACCATTTTACTACACCTACTTTCTGAACACTCCTATTCATCGGTGTTTATTTAATTTAATTAATTTTATTTAGTCGTCTTAATTTCATGCGGCGAAGTTAAGGCGAAGTCATCTTGTCTTACTCTTAACCGCAGTATACGTAATAAGAAAGTATTTCACAGTGAACCAGGAGAAGAAAAGTAAATATTGAATTTACATAGCAAAATTAATTAATAACTTTGCAGCATTAAAGTTCAAATTTGTAAAAAGAAAGACGAAAAATTTTTAAATCACAATACAATAAAGAATACAAAAAATGAAAACATGAACTATCACATACACTCACACAGTCATACATAGGTATATGTCATTATACACTGTTCAAGCCAGATAATGATATTGTCTAAGAGAATTCAGCACAGATTTTTGAAACAGGAAGACTGGGAATATTTTTGCCTCACTGAGTCTCCAAGTGCATTCTAAGAGTGTGCCGTGGCTACCATAAATGTCTTGGAACATGCACTCATGCGATGCCTAGGTATCAACAACGATAGGTTATCCTTCGAACGAGTACCAACATTGTGGCAGGAGAGAACGTTACATTTCTCGTATAGATAGGGCGGGGATTTATAATACATATACGTTTTTAAGAGTTTTAAGCTATGAAGTTTACGTCTATGTACTAACCACAACCATGATAACTTTCCGTTATAACAAAATGGTCACGGGTTTTGAGGTTACATATAAAACGGGTACATGAATTTTGAATTTCCTGTAATCTGTTGGCTGTTGTTCTGCCGGGTCGCTGTAAATTACGTCACAGTAATAAAAAAAACATGGGAAAATTAGTACTTGTGTAAGATATTTTTTTTCCACATTCGGGGAGTTGGTTTTTAGGTTTAATAACAATTTTTATTGTTCCCTGTTCCACTGTGTCATCTTCCTTACGTACGTCACGTAACATGATAGCAACAAGCATTGTTACAATCTTCTTCTGTTCTCTTCGCCATGGCAGTGCACACATTTCTCGTCCTCGGCTATTACTGTAGGAAGCCACGCCCTGGTTGGTCGCTGACATCACCGTCCAGGAGGAAGGAAGCTGGCTTTTAAGGAGGTCCTCGTAGGCGCGGTCTTGTCACGGGTGGACAGACGCTATACGGTCGACTTCCCGCATTGATCGAAGGCACATTAGCCCCTATGACTCAGCAAAGCGAGTGTCATTGTGACGATAGCTTTACTTACATAATGGGTCAACTAATTCTAAACTTACTGTAACTCGGTTGTTTATGTTAATGTGTAGTTGTTAGAATCGTCGGACAATTTGTAAATTTTTAAAGTGACGTTATTAATGTTTTATTTTGCTATGTTACATAGGTCTAAAATTAACTGTAGGTGCTGTTGACTATATTTATCAGTTAAACAAGGTTACTTTATTAATACACAAAATAACACTTCATGTGCTTTACTGGAGAGGGTAGCTATTATAGCAATCACTAGGGACAATAAAAGTTGTCGAATTCATTTTCAGGACAAGGTGAATCCATGTGCATATACATTATTTTTCTGGGTCTGTAATTAGACAACGAATAGTTCGCAAGCGCTATGCAATATTAAGTTAGTTGCTGAGATCCAACAGTAATCGTAGAAGTAACTTATGCTGCTTTGGATTCAAGCTTGCCCGAAAATGAATCAGCGTATTTTTCCCATCTCAAAACATCGGGCTCTGTGTCAATTTTTTTCTCAACAAGTGAAGACGGTTGTTCTGTGCAGCTGAGACATGCGAACGTCGTGCATTTAAATTTCACTCTTGTGTTGTAAGAGATTGAATATGTCTCTCCCTCGTCAAAGAAGTTACTACTAGGAGACTAGTGACTGTTGACAGTTGAGATAGTGAACATTTATAATTACTACCTACGCTACTGGACAGGGCACATTTATTTTTAAAAGGGGTTTACTGACCGTGATTCGAGGCAGTACTTCTTTCCTAACCCGTCAACTCTAACCAGTATACAAAATTAATTAATTAAACTCTAAACAAATCTCTGTGGCATATTAACCTTATATAGACAATGCTGATTACTAAGCATTTTCAACTGGCTCTCGACGACTTTTCCAACCTAATTTACCTAATATACAAACAACATTAACATTAATCTTCTACTTGAATCTGTATAAACAGCTGCTTAATGGGAAACCTGATTACATATCTATGAAATTACTTGTAGGTTAAAAAAAACCTGGGGTGCATGCAATACGTAATTTATATAAGAATATTGCATTACCTGACAAGAAAACGTAGAGGAAGTATACATGTTCCGAACGATTTTTTTTGGGCTTGGTTAATTCCTTTCAAACATTAATTTTTCATGTGTCTCTTTTTGTGGTTTAACACGATTACTTATGGTACTTTACATGTTTTATTATTATTTATGAATGTTTTGAATACAGCCAAAATCGGCTTGTTTTTTTATTGTTTTTTGTTACACTCTCGGTTATTTAGAATGTTTTAATACTATAATGACGTGTGTCAACAATATTCCACTAAATCATTTACTCTCACTGCGATAATCTTTCAACCAGAGTAAGACACTACACACACACACACACACACACATATATATATATATATATATATATATATATATATATATATATATATATATATATATATATATATATATATATATAACCTTTTTAAGGAACTTAACTTTGTAAATAAGGGGCATTATAAGAAATACTTATTTTTGGTGGTTAAAGCAGAAAATACTATAATACGGTAAAGTACATTACCTGCGGTAAATTGATTAATCTGTATTTTATAACAAATTATTCTCTACGTAATTATTACAATATTTTAAATAAGTCTTAATTAAATAATCGCCGTTTCATTGTCATCGGATAATGCATGTAGCAAAAAAATAGTGACTTGAGCCAAAAGAAACTTGTATTTTATTGAAGTGCTATAACAAGAATTCTTAAGTAATCACTAATCGTTTATCATTAAAAATAACATTATCATTTGTGAACGTGAAAATTCGATATGGTCTTAAAGAACCAAAATTTTAGTTTCTAAATTTAGAATTCGTTTTATTGTCTGTTACTTCAATTCATGAAAAATGTGATTAAACTACGAAACAACATGGAAAACAATTTTTTAATATTTGTTTGTACACAATACCTATTCTGTTATTTTTATGATTAAATAATAAGCTATATAAATATTAAAACAGTATTATTCACAATGTTTCTCACACTATTACAAAAAATTATTACTTAATTATACGAGACGTTGTTCGCCTTCATTAAGCCTGTACAGTTTGTAAACCTTTCTTTGTATTTTACTTTAATATTTTAAACAAAGCCATGTTACAAAGGTTACAATAATTTCCCTTAAATTCCTGTATTGTTTACTATTACTTTAATTGTCCTTCCAGAAACACATAAATATGCTCTGTAGCTATTTTTATAATTTAATATGACGAGGAAACGTAAACATTTATAGTTGTTAGTACCAACTTAATATTTTTAATTACTTTGATCATTTTTGATATTTCTGTCACATGTCTACTTAGATTATATTTATGTATAAATACATATATATTATATTATATAGAAATGTTTGTATAAATATATGTCTATAACTCTCTTAGAATGCTTGGTAGTACGACATTATTAATTTTTTAAGGAATGCGATCAAGGATGTTCAAGCGGATGTAAATATAATGTTATGTTTGTATGAAATAGCGTTAGTCGTGTAGTAGACAATACTTGGGAGTACATTTTCTTCTTATAAAAAAGAAATAGCGTTGCCAGATTTCCCAAAATGGCATATCAAAATCAAAACATGCATATTTTTACTTCATGCGTAACTTGAAAACTAATTAACATAACGGAATGAAATAATTTACATGGTAACGATAAGTCACGAGCTACTGATTGAAGTATTTAAAAACCCATTACAAAAAAAAATTAATCTAAGAAAGTTCTTAAAAATTTGCTAATTTTCTGTTACATTTAAAATACAAAGATAATCTATAATGGGTTATTATATGCTTCAAGCCGTAGCCGAGGTATGTATTTTTGATGTGGTTTTTCATTTTGCTATGTTTACTTGTTTTCAAGTATTCTATGAAATAACAATATGTAAACATTGACTTCGAAATGTCACAATGGGAAAACTGGCCGAGCTATATTTTTTTTCGTAGTAGGAAAATGTACTCTCAACTAACGCCTAGCAAACTAACCCTGTATTTACAAATATAAAATTGTGATTTTTCCCCTCTTGAACGCTTTTAACAATAAAGACGTTACTCCCGATCATATTTTTCTCCAGTGAAATAATGTGTTAAACTAGTGGTTTTGTTTAGTGATTTATCCAAATTAAAACTAATTATTAAATTAATTAATTATTTCAAAAAATTTTATTTGTCACAGTGAAAAAACTAGCAATGATTTATTTATTAATGTGTATGGTTTAAAATGTGGATATGATCTACATAAAACTCTTTACTTAACAAGCATCTTTTAAAACACAGCAACACGAGTCATACAAGACGTTTTGTTCAGTATCACGAGGCATGTTAGTAACTTGGGAGTTGTTATATTTTCGGTTAGTGAAATAAATATTTTTATTGGTTACTAGAACCTGAAAATTCGGGCTTTTATGTGGCACTGTGCAAAAATTTTAAAGTATGAAAATTATTTAATTAACTCAATCGTCATAAAGAGTAGTTTAATTTGAAGAGTGTTTTGAACAAATAAAAATGTATTTTTTAACGGATTATATTTAAGGCATTCGTGATGCAATACTAGCATTAGCGGTATAAAATACCAGGTTGGGCATAGCTTATACTGGAGAGAAATGTTGTCACCATATTAATCTTATAATGTTTAGGACTACGATATTATACCATGTCTGGAAGTTCTGTAAATATAATTACTTATTTGGAAACATTATGAAGGGATTAGTTGTCGTGTTTTATATTTGTGAAAACAAGTACAAAAACAACCAAACACAAGCATAGACGAAACAGACATTCAGGCGTGAAATAACGTGACAGGTCAAGTATTGTATGGGCGTACTTAGGCCGCTTATTGGCTACCTGGCACTGCTGATACCAGCCACATGTCTATTTAGCTCCTGCATGTTACGTCAGGTTGGCTTGGCTGCCGGCTAGCAGGGCAGCCACCTTAAGCTGACTGGATGAAGGCGTTACCGCCATGATGCTGGTTAGTGAAGTCATTTTGTTGGCGTCTGTGACTGAGTTCGCCGTCTTACCAGCTATTACGCTTCTGTATTCCTACGTATTCTGTGGCACGGGGAAGGTCGTGTATGCAGGAGAGTGGAGCAAGTGTATTAAGAAAGCTTACTGCGTTAAAAAATGTATCGTAGAAATAATGTTTCAATTAACTAACATGACGTTTTGAAAGAAATATCAATGACAAGTTATATGCTTGGTTGACTTATATTGAGGTTTGAAAATTTTCTTGGATGGTTTTTCATATTGTCAATCAACGTCAAGGTGTTTTATGTGTGGATTTCTCTTATATTAACAAAAGTTACTGTCGATATTATAAAAGATAGCAGTGGATAACAATACGTTCTTTTCAATACAGGCGTGGCCAGAAAGTCTTCTTAGAACTCGTAATAAATGGAATTCACAGAAATGTTGACTGAATTGATGTTCTCTGGCGTTCGTTTCGTCAGTTTCTACAAAACAAACCATTACTTATTCATCTGCTACTCTTCAATAAGTTTACGAATTTTAGCTACATTTAGAATGAATAATGTGTTGTGTGACTTAACAAATACGTCTAAATATAATCAGTTCCTGCACTGCTAAACTCATTTCTTAACGATCAAAGTAGTGACTGCGTTCAGCCAGGTGTTGTTAGGGCATTATTTTACTTGTAATACGTTGTGGCAGTCGTATATTTTAAGAGAACATTGTTAGTTTTTTATTACTCAAGTATTTTTCCCCAAAGGACTCAGTATCTAGAATATAAAATATAAATTTCTTTCTTGTCGTATAAAAAGTTACTGGTTGAAGTACGTTTACCCTTTTTATGTTTACGCTTGTAACTATATAGTTGTTTAATGAAGACTTATTTAAGATTTTGGGCGAGCCTAACAGAACATGTTTCACATAAAACGCGATTAAAGTTGCTGTTTTGTGATCACATTTTATTTGGCGTTTTCTTCATTCGCATTATGTTAATTATTATTTTTTAATAACATTATTATCTCGTTTTATGGAATGTTTGAGTATCTTTCAATGTCTTTTTTATACATTTATTAAGAAAGTGAAATAACTTTATCCAGTACAGTTCACTGC